>JAQIWI010000021.1:0-145093 GCA_034698825.1 Deuterosminthurus bicinctus
TGACATTCAACCTTCTCTATCGCTCAAAGTAAGTGAAGTGAATTTATCCTTTACTACTACTACTACTACTACTACTAAAACTGCTACTACAACTATTACTACAACTGCTACTACAACTAATACTAGTACAACTACTACTAATACAACTACTGCTATTATGTACTGATTCTTTGACCATCATCACTTTGATCAAGGATGATGTCCAATGGAGGTAAAGCACGTTGTCTGTCAACAGGCTTCCGGTATAGCTCTCTACTATAATGGTTTGTATATGTGTGTAATTGGAAGCAGGAGTTTAGGAGCAATTTCCTTTATGACACGCTCACGTTAATTGCCCGGGCGGTGTGGTGAGGCTTTGATGTTTTATTCGGTAGGTTGTGGTGGGAGGATGCTTGTATCTAGGAAGGGACTGTTAGCAGTGCCGTGGTTTTCTAATTTGCTGGGTACAGTGATAGCTACGCGTGATTTCCAGAGACGGGTAAAATACTCGGGGCCTTTTGAGTCAAGGGGGAAGTTATATAAAGTAAATCTATGTGACGGCTGCCGGGGGTGTTTTATACATATTAGTACTGTATACACAAGTTTATCATTCCAGCCTTGTTCATGCCACAAGCTGTGTAAATCAAGTTTGGCTTTTCGGGAAGTTTAACCTCACTAACTAACAACGACCTCGACTTACCTCAGCGATTCATGTCATCTTTTCAATTGGAAAGAGAAGGGTTATGTTAGAAAATATAGTTGGCGGCTGAAAGATAGATATGGAAGGTGTTGTTTGCAAAGGGAGGATGCGTCAATTACAGCAACTTAAAGCTCACGGTATGGAGGTGAACGAGGTAGGGGGGCTTTGAGTGAGAATTATGTAGCCGAAAATATAAAGAAGGTACCCACAGGCATCATTCTTGCGTGAATTTTCATTACTAATTAATCACTATGGGAAAAGGAAGGTAACGTTTGCCACGGTTGTGTATTTCCTATACTCTCAGGCCGACGTCTTCTTCTTCTTTTGCAATACTCTGAAGGAGAAGCAGGAGGAAATGGGCTTGTGCTTTTCACTTTGAAGTTTTTGAGCAGCTTTGTTGATGCTTCTTAAGCAGTTTCTCCAGTGTCTGGAACACACGCACACTCGGGGGTGCCGCATGCTTTGGAAATCCCATTCTAAATTTCACATATTCGAGGAGGGGCGAAAAAACTCCTCGTTTTCCATATTTTGGCTACGCTAAGTACACTTGTACAGGGAGAAAGCAAATGTTTCTGTCGAGAGACGAATGAAAATGTCTGGAACACGGCTTGATATAAGAGGAATTATTAATTTATTCATAGCAATTATGAAACTACGTAAGTGTGTGGGATGGAAAAAGTTGGTTCTTCCAACGGAATTTTGACACAGTTGAAAGTGCGTGTTTGTGTGTAGTTGACAGAGCAATTTGTTGGGAAAGAAGCATGAGCAAGGTTTTGGGATTGACCATGAATCCAACTAGGCTAATTTGGTGGTGGATTGGGTGCTACTATATATACACGGAAGTGTTTTGGACGGATGGGATACTATGTATAGTTTCAGACGTCTTAGAGCCTATTATAGCTCCGCTGCTACCCCGTCGATTTTGAATTCCAAGACGATGCGGGAATCTTACCGCAAATTTTGAGCTTGGTTCTTCATAATAAAATAAAAGCAGCTGCAGATGGTCTTTGTAAGTGGGAAAAAGGGCAAGTTGTGTGCGTATGTTTTATTGCAGCTGAGGTGTCTGATAGTGGAACTTTGCGTATAGGAGCCAGGAGCCCAACTACTTACTTTACACATGACGATTACCTCCTGGTAGATTTTGTCTTCTTGTTCTTCCTGTCCTTTTCTCAAAGAACTTCCGCTCTCTAGCTCCTTGTTGAGCAGAGGAAGGGATGAGCTACTAATTCAACACGTTGAGACATCCCGCAGCGATAAATCAATTGACATTTGTCCGGGTGGTGCCAAAAAGTTGGATTGTTTTTCCACACCGCCTTGCCCATCCATCCACAAATTATGTTCCGAGTGGAGTGATTTTTGGTTTTTCATCTTAGCATTGACTTTGTGGAGAGCATGGGCTTGTTTTACTAGTCTTTTGACATGAACCTTTGTCCACATGGGCTAATAATTATATTTGGGGATGGAAAGTTTTTACGCTTGTTAAAATGTGTGTGCGACGACGACGTAGGAGGTAAAGAAGGTGAGTGAGCCTTGCTTTTATAGGCTTGCGAGTTAATAGGAAAGAACAGAGGATTTTTATGGCGAATGCTATCAAACAACTCTGGTCCTGTCCCAGGCTTCAAATGTATGAATTTTCATCCGTGAAGAGTTGATGAGGAAGAGTTTGTTAGCTTTATTATCGTTGCTATCATCATGTCTAATTAATACTTTTATCCTTTAGGGAGTTACGCTGAGCGCGACAAAGATAATACGTACAATGGACGACTTCAGTATCACATGTGAGGCTGTTGGGTCGGAAAATCTCAAGTTCTTGTGGTTCAAAGATGACATTCCAATCAACCGTTCTCTTGCTACGAGGTAATGTGCTGATGGAGTTGGTTCTGTCGGAATTAATTACTCATTGTAGGAAAGTAATAATGGCCGGCGGAGTGGATTTTAATGCTATTGTGCTACTTATAGGTATATCTATGAAGATCACATCCCAAAGAATAATAACGATCGGAGTAGGTCCGTGCTAATCCTGTATCAGGTTTCCATTTACGACCGGGGGACATTCACCTGTCAGGTAATGCTGACGTAAATAAGACGACGGACGGCAGAGAGCTTTACTTTACTAGAGGGTTGATTAGGATCCTTCATATAGTTTTCCATGTGAATTCCCAGTATGGCACTTTGGAAGGTTGTTTGAAGGGAATTAGACTTTTTGGAATGTCAGTGTGACCGTCTTGCAAATAGCCTCTGCCTCCTTGCTCCTCCAGTAGTGGCAAGTGGATGGAAATTGAAATAAAGTTTGTACATTGTCAACACAGGCGTCAGACATGGGGGAAATGCAATGCGCCAGTTTGTTCGTTGATGTCCTTCTGTCGCCGATAATTGAAGTGGAGCCTCTCAGTTTGACATTGGTCCGAGTAAGTCAGCCCTTTTTGCAAGATTAAATCCGTCTTGTGTAGTTTGCTGGAGCGGGAGATATGCAGGAGGGAAAAGTAGCTATTACGCGAGTATGTGTAAAACTAAATGCGTGTGTGTATACTTGTCTGCCGACTTCTTTGTCGTCGGATCATTTGCAAGACTGTGGTAGACATCAAGTTATGTTCATGTAGGAGGGATAGTAGCAATAGTAAAAAAAAACTAGAAAGAAAGAAAAACGGGGAGAGAGGAAAGAACTCAAGTCAGTTACTATCTTGTCCTGCATTCTCTCGTATCTTTTTTCTATCTGCGTGTGTGTGTGTGTGAGGAGCTAAAGAAGAATTTTATGTTCCCGTAGAATGACTCTGCAATTATTACTTGTTTTGCGAACAACGACAGCGGTAATCACAGCTGTGAGTACACATGGTACCAGGACAAAGTAAGGATTGAAAAGGGTAAAGTTGGAGGGCAGGTTGTCGTGGAAGATCTGGACTATCCTCGAGGTTCCCTTTTACGAATACTCCGAGCCGACTCATCAGCAACATATTCTTGCGTCGCGGCAAATTACGCAGGTATGTTGGTCATCTCGTCCCTTTCTATCAGCCCGTCTGCACTATCTTCTATCTGATTCGGGTGCGAAGGGCGAGTGTGGTGAGTCTCATGTCTGACCTCGCTGGCATCTCATTCACCACCATGATTTCCTTCTCATGTAGTTCAACTTTGTGTGGTGATTTTATGGCATCAGCCATTGCATTCTTACTGGGCTGATTGTATGCGTCTCTCAAGCTAAAATGCGGGCTGCGAGCTTCTGGCTGTAGGCTAATGCTTCTGGAAAAGGAAGGAGGAGGAATCAGAAAGTAACGACCCGCTATTCTCTCTACTCCCCGTTCCCTCTCATTCTGTCGGGGTCGTATTATGGGCCAAAGAAATTAAAAGCTTGAAAAGTGTTGAAAGGAGCGAGTTGGACTTGAATCCTTCTGATGTGTACTCATTCTGTATCTCTGTGGATCTCTGATGTGTCTGTGTAGGGAAGAGCCAGAGGGATGTTCGAGTGGAAGTGCTTGATTCGGTTCATTCGCCTTCTTGTCGGGGTGTTGCGGAAGCGAGCTCAAACGTCGTCTGGCGATGGACGGCCGTCAACCAGACGTCCATGGCTAAATGTCCGTCCGGCTACACGGGATTTGCACAGAGAACGTGCCAAATGCAAGGACTGAAACCACAATGGTCCAAAAGTGACTTCTCTCGCTGCATGTCTTCCCCGCTGAAGACCATAAACAACACGGTAAATTGCCAACTCTTTTTACGCTCTCTTTCTCAGTCCATTATATATGAGGCCGCTGTGTCAATACACCGTGCGCCGCTTGACTAATGGCTTGGTCTGTGATGATGATGATGTGGGAATGTTGTTATTATTGCCATTGAACGCTCACTGTGGCCCGAACCGTGGGTTTGTATTTATTCTTGTTCAGGATGTTTCCACTGTGGTATGTGTGTAATATGTTTTGATGGAGTTTGACAACGGCTTGAGATGGTGAGGTTTTGTGTGTAAAAGATTGCTGCGTTTATTGGCGAATGTATACTCTCAGCTGCCGCTGCTGCTGTTGCGACTGCAGCTGCAGGTTCCCCTAGATATTTCGCATTTATTCCAGTCCGAGTCCTCTTCCTTTGTGTTTGTGTATTTGAAGGAGAAGGGAGTTTGAGCGTGGAGGGAATTGAGAAATCGATGTAAACTATTTATGGCCTATGGCATTCTCATATTATCTCTTGTGTGTGTGTGGTATAGTACGTGTGTGTACAAACAGAAGCACCATAATTGTCAAATAGGTCCCGATTTAGCTATTGTTTGACTCTCTTCGTGTCCCCATCCTCTTCCGTCCCTCACAGTTTCTTTCTCCTCTGACTCTCTCGCCCTTTCTTTTTCTTCTGTAAGTGCATGTATACAAGAATATACGGGGACTTTACAAGGAAAAAAATATATACGGAGACTTTTCAAGGAGTATAAAAAAATATACTCGGACTGTTATTTTGTGTTATACAAGGCTTATTTCAGCCTGTACATGTAATAGTACAGGGTAGCTCAGGGGAAAGTGAACCTCTTTAATCTTGAATAGTTCACAGAGTTTTCAGGCTAGAGTGTATCAAATATTAGCTCTGAATTTAATGTCTGGGGGTAAGCATTTTTTGTCAAAATCCACCGTAAATTTAGCCCAGCTTGTGTGACACTTGACAAATAAGGATAACTTTATTGTGTATTTTAATGGCTTTAATTTCTCGCCGAATTTTGGGGCGATTTTATGAGATTATATGAGCCACGTAAAGAAATTAGCATAAGACACTAATTTCAGAATTGGTCCTTGACATAATTATAGCCTGAAAATTCAGGGAGGTACTTAAGATTGAAAATGTGTATCTTCTGGAGGGTCACCCTGTATTTGCGCTTGTGGCTGAGTGAATCTCTCACGTATAAAAGACAAGTAATAGGTGGTATATAACTAAAGGATGAGATGAGTTTCTTGGTTCGTCATCTAATTTTCGCTCGTCCTTTTCCCCTCTCTTGTTCCAGTTACAAAAAGTCAAGATGGGCTTCGCAGTGCATAATAGTGCTGAGAATGTCTTGGAGCTCTTTGCTACGTACTTGGAGAAGAAAAAATTCCTCTACTCTGGCGAAGGGGACAACATTATACAAGTTCTAAATGATGCTGCCAACTACGCTCAGGAGAAGAAAAGGGTGAGTAACGACCTAGCTCTCTGTGTGTGTTTGGTGGTTTACTACCTACTTACACGAATGGTGGTGGTGGTGCTGATGCTGTTTGTCTTATAATGCCCTACGCCTTGGCTTCCCTATGCTCTTTCCAACGGAGCGATTTCATGCCAATTTTAAGCTTTATGCGGCTGTATAATGTGCCCAATGACTTTGCCGTACATAGTATGTTTTTGAGAACAAGTGAATAAGGGACCATTAAAAGGCCCTTTAAAGCTCTTTACGATGTCCTGAACCTGACCAATGTCTTGGAACCTTGCATGGAGTGAGGGAGATGAATGGGCGGAAGGATGAGTATGTGGGTTCCTCTTCTTCTTCGTCTTCCCGTAGTATTTATATATATATAAAGACACATCCACGTATCACACAAGTATACATGAGCCGGGTGGATTTATGTTGCGAAAAATTAAGCGCGTAAACAATATGTTCTTCCTGAACAAATCAAGAAGATTCCGTTGTTTCCACGACGACCGTCGTTCTTCTTCGTCTTCGTCTGAGCATCTATAACCAAAGTTACGACTGACGGACTGGGAGGAGGAACTAATAGTTGTGTGTTTTCTCTTGAAATGCTTTACTACTGACATGAATCTTGTCTTGTTCTTGTTGTGTAGCAATGTGTGAGAGAAAAGTCAGGGGGTGGGTGAGATAAGCCGATAGCTTTAAAATGTGCCTTTCGTCTCTGACGGATGGTGGTAAATGGATTGAAAGGGAATGGAGTAGATTTACTGTGTGTGTGAGAGAATGTGTAGTATGTGTGGATATGAGTAGATCTCCCCTTTGAATAATGTCAAGGCTTCCTGCCGCCCAGGACCATCATGATGCTGGTGGTAGCAGTGTAGTAGTCATGATGGTGTCTTTGCTTGCCAACTTTTTCTAGAGGAGGAACAAAGTTGGACCCTTTCAACATCAGTCACTGGGGTGTAATGTTCCTGTCCTTTTTCTGCCTTAAGTGGCACACGCAGTCGGGCCCCCGCCTCATGACCGGTCATGTTGTACACTTGAAATACTATAAGACGATGACTTGTGTCATGTAAGCTTAAATTGGTTTGTGTGTACGGCAAGCATTGGATTCCCTTTGGCACTTGCTCACAGTCCCGTAAATTCTGGCAGAAATGGCATCAACCAGATGTATGTCGTTGGAACCATGACTGTTTGCTTCAGCATGATTTTGAATGTGTTTTCATGCGAACTAAAGCATGAGAGAGAAATGTATAAGTAGGTCGAGGGAAGCTGAGAGACTTGATAATGAAGGGATGATGTTACACTGAGTAAACTAATAACCGTTTTGAATTGTTTTCATGGATGAACAGGTCAGGGAGTCTTTCAGAATTTTTTTAACGTCAGTGACGCGACTGTT
This sequence comes from Deuterosminthurus bicinctus, assembly GCA_034698825.1. NCBI lineage: Eukaryota > Metazoa > Arthropoda > Collembola > Symphypleona > Bourletiellidae > Deuterosminthurus > Deuterosminthurus bicinctus. The sequence continues at coordinate 7,204 of JAQIWI010000021.1, forward strand.
GGAATTCCCCGAATCTTTTGTTCATCAAAGGAGCGTTGTTATTTTAATTACACTCGTACAGTCCATGACCAAAGACCTCTCCACGTAAGTTGTTTAATCTCTCTGCCTGTCAAGTTTAATAAAAATAAATCCAGCGTGAAGTTTGTTGATGATGATGAGCACGGGAAAGTGAGAGAGAGAGCATATTTACGTTGGGAGTAAAGTGCTGACCGGGATAACAATAGTTGTCTTATTAGTTCCTTTGACCCGGGAACCGTGGTTGAGTCAACCTAATGGATGATGTGATGTGAATGATATCTTCTGTTCCAGAACACTGGCGCCCTCAGACCCATATATTTATCAATCAGACTTGCTCGTGATTGAGGTAGTGCCCAAAGATGTTCTGAACCCAGCGGACAGCCCGCTGTCTCATGACTTCCCGAAGAATAAATCCGAGTAAGTCTCATAACGACCGTGTTATAATTTGTGTCACAGCCCCTCGGCGGATTTCTCATGTATTATCATTTGTGTGGAAGTGATAAGGGTATCACATGTTGTGTAAATGTCATATTATGAGATGGGATTTTATACTGAATAGGTACCCAGACTGGTTGAACCTCCGGCTACGAGTTCCTGTGAATTTGGAGAGAGTGGGAACGGAAAGAAAAGGGAGCTTGATATTCGCCGTATTTAGGAACTTGACAGATGTTTTGCCATCGTCTCAAAAAGTATTCGTGGTGAGACAAGGGAAATCAGCGGAGGTGGTGTCACCCATTGTGGCCATGGCAAATCCAGATGGCTACAGCATTCGAGAGGATTCCCATATTTACATGGAGTTCAACATTCCACCCCAACTGCTTCTCAAGTTATCGTCGAGAAAAATTAACCTGACATGCGGAGCAGTGGAGACGAAGAACGATGTGATTCGCTGGACGATGAATGCGTGTATTTTCAAGGGGATGGTTAACAGCACAGCATTTTGCCAGTGTGATACCTTCGGGCAGTATGCTTTGCTGTCAGTTAGAGTAGGAGAAAACGTCAGTTCACTTTAATATCCTCATTCCTCTCTTGCTGTCTTTCTGTTTGAGCCCGTATCCAAGAATCCATGACATGATTCTTATGACTTGGAATTGAAACATGATATGTTTCATGGCTGTCTTGCAGGATAAAGGAAGCTATGTGCCCAACTTTCACTGGTCTGTCTTGGTCGGGACGATCGTATGTATTATTGGCTCTGCCTTTGCCCTCCTCTGCATATCAGTTCACTTGGAATTTAAGCTGAGATCAAACAATCTGTATTTCCTCAAGATGATCCTGTGCCTGAGCCTAATTAGCAGTCTTCTTCTCATTCTCTCTGTGCCGGTGAGCTCATTCATGCATTCATTGTGATTTAATTCGGTTTTAATACGCCCGTCCTTTTCTTGATTAACTTTGTTACCTTAAGAGTTCTTCTTACAACTGTGATGGGATTTGAATAATTTGTATGGAACTTTTAATGTTGTTTACTGAGGAGATGGATGGAAGGATAAAGAGTACAAAGTAGCTAAAACAACCATAATTTAATGTCACTTTTAGATTGACACGACGTCTGTGGCCAAATGTACAGCCCTCTGCACTCTGCTTATTGTGTCGCTGTGTTGCCAGCTAACAAAATCCCTTTATGTATTGCTGGCCACTCAGTTGGAATTGTTTCCATGGCTTCGTTCCGTCTCTCTGATGACGCTACTCGGTGCTGTTAGTTTTGGTTGTGTCTTGCCTGTCTGGACGGCTGCTGCTGCTGTTTCTCACAGCCAAGCCACGGATCCGGAGCGGAGAAACTTACCCGTGCTCGGTGAAGGCTCTCCTGTCTTCAGTACTTTCACCGCAACTGTCTCTCTTGTTGTCCTTGGCTTTCTCCTGCTCTACTACAGAGCCGTTCTTCACCTACGCTCTGCACGCAATGGGACTGATCCGGAGAAGAACTATATCACTGACTACAGGTAAGTTGTGGGAATGCGGTTTATGTGCATTCGTCTCAGAGTCTTGTGACTCTCTTCACTTACGATTTTCATCAGTTGACAAAACATATTTCCGACGTCCCTCCTACTCGCTCTCTCGTCTTGCCTCAATTTAGCCCTACATTGATTTATTCTGTTTTTGTTTATTATATTCTTGTAAATGGAAGGGGAAAGTCCTATTTTTGCTCCCACGTCCCCACGTGATTGCTCCTTATGGAGATTTTACTGCTGATTTATTTTGTTGGTAAAACTGTGGAGAGTGAGAGGACTTATTGACATTAATTGTAAGCTATACTCAAAACGCTAAACGCTATGATCAAAACTGACGTATGATTTTTATCATGGATGAATGAACGTGTCGATGCATTCAATGACGCCGTAGTTTCTTCTGCTGAGCTCACCAGCTAGTTTATTTTGAAGGGAATGTAGGCTTGAGAGAAAAAATGGTGGACTTCTGACCGATGAATAAAATAATGCAATTTCCCTTTTTTGTAGGTTAAATACTCTTCACCGAGCCCTGCTGGTAACTATGAGTCTTCTCGTTACGATCCTTGCCATGATTTTATATGGTAACATTACGGACGGGGTGATTTACCAATATTTCTTCGGATGCTCGCTCTTCGGCCTGGTAAGGATGTGTGATAATAGTGGATATGAGGTTTTGCTTGGAAGTATGATGTGTATCGATGAGTGAGTGGAGAAAAGTTGATTGGATCGTTTGACTGGATGTGATTCTTTATGTGTGTAGGGAATACTGGTAGCAATGACGTACACAGTGAAGAGCGAATATCCGATACCAGTGTCAGTAGTCAAGTTTCTCTATCCGACGAGAGACATCCCGGCAGACCCGGAGAACGTTGGAGGGCTGGAAACCATTGGTAGCACCAAAGGACTTGTGCATTCAAATCGCTCCCCTGAGAAGCGTTTCGAGAATGGAGGAGTTTCAACGAGTCTTTTAGAGGTGCAAGCATCTTCGGCGAATAATACTGGTGAAGGTGTGGGCTCCGGTGGAACTTTAGATACTTGCATGGGAAGCTCGTTATCGACTTCTTTGGTAACAGGGGTCTCAAGACAAGACTCGATGAAACGAACTTGCTCTTCACAAACGGTCGAACATCGCGGGTCCTTTTCATCCACATCAAATAAGATTCCCAAGTCATTGACGAATCCAGTGGTCAGTGCTGGTGGGAACTGTTCAAAGAACTTGGTACCTAAAGTGAGTAATAGTTCAACAGGGTTTCCACCACAGCAAGGGTGCTGCAAGAAAAGCAGATCCAATCGCTCACACAGTGCCTCCGTGTCCTCATCTGCTGGGAAGAATAACTCGGGCATGTGTGAAAGTTTCAGACCACTACGTGGAAGATGTTTACTTAGCGAAGTATCCCAGGCTGCTGATTATGTAATGCCTTCGATTTCCTCAAGATTGGCATCTGAAAAGACAACAGGGACGGGTGGGTTGGCGTCCCCGTCGGGCTTATTTGCTGGGACATATGTGGATCCGTCTTGTCAATACGGTGTGAGCTCCACCACCTTAGCTGCCGCTCCTGTCGTGGATCAAGTGAACGAACGTGACATTAGTCAGTTTCTCACGTTCATTCATCAAGACTACATGGAAGCAGCGGCACCCTCGTCAGATGGAAAGGGGCACCAAGATAGTAATTTATCCTCTTCCTCCTCCTCATGTCTCTATAATAACAATAGCAGTAGCAACAATATTACTGACCCCGGGACCAGCTTAAATGGTAGTCAACGGGCAGACCAGCCTGAGAATAATGTGAAGGTTCATTTTCGGAATGAATCCTCATCGTCTGTGCATGAAACTCATCATCATAATCGTCGATCTCATCCACCATTACTGCCTTCGGCCGACGGCTCATCTTCTTCCTCTTCTTTCGTATCATTTCGTAAAGGAGACGTGGTTGTGCTAGCTGAGCCAGGAAGAGAAATGAATGGTGAAAGGAACAACGCATATCTTCATTCCGCTGCGCTCCAAGTTGACAACTCGTCGAGTAAATCTCTATCTACTGGGAGTGAGGATGACGGAAATACCACTAGTTTCCCCTCTATTACACCCACCGCCACCACTGCTGTCGTCGTTGGATTCACCAACCACTCCTCCAACTACCATAAAGACAGGGTCCGAGGTGAACCTTTATTAGATGACTCCCAACAGCTCAAAGCGGAGAATTTAGTCAAGAAAATTTCTCATGACCTTGACATAATTTTAGATAGGCCCAAAGTCGGAGGAAGAAAGGTGTCTGACGTCCAGTTATAGCTTTAAAAGCATATTAGACACATTGATACATATATGCCAATGAACTTACATGTTGACTGTGCAAGAGACACAAGAGAATAATAATATAATATTTCCTCAAATAGTACACATTGTCATACCTCAGATGGAAGCTCAGGATGATGGAGGGGGTAATCAATATATATATTACTGATAAAACAAAAATACATATACGATAAAGTATTCTACAACTACCTCTGTCTGCTCGTGAACGCTTATGTATTGTACTGTGGAAGTAGTAATAAGAAGAACCATACGTTCATTCAGGTGTTTTTTCTACCAAATTTACATATGCAATGTAGATGTTTAGATGTTTGATTATTGTTGTTACTTTTGTACTTGACAAAGTTTAGTGCTGGAGTTTTTCTACTTAAACGTACATAATGATGGGTCCCGCATTTCTTGAGGTCATCCATACACACACCAGTCGTAATGTCAACTGCCTACATATGATATATATTATTGTACACATAGCTTTAAGTGATTACAAATGTATGTATGTGTGTATGTATGTATGTATGCGTCTTGAGAAGTAAATGGAAATTTATACGTGATTGATAATCATCTCTCTCTCTCTCTCTCTCTCTCTCTCTCTCCCCGAGTCAGTTGCAATTACTATTTTCACTTTTTTTTGCCGACAATGAAATTCTATAGATGAGAGCGTCCATACAAAACCATATCTCTTGTAACTTGTTATAAAAGGCCCTTTCATCACCTTCATCTCTCGTCAGCTTCACTCTTCTGAAGACATGATACACCAGTATCATCATCTCAAGTTCGTTATCATTCATTGACACGGCACCTGAAAACACCTGGAAATGTGCACTCTTCCGTCAAATGAACATTTTGCGTGTGTCTGAGCAAAGTTCTTCAATTTGAATTGAGCAACTGCTTCAGACGCAGTATTTTATTAGTACACAAGCAACTTTCTACCAGCCGTGTACTCTCGCAAGAATTCACACAGAATCCAGCACGGATTAACAGGCAGATAAGGTCGCGGGGCTACGTAATACATTTTCCTGTACAGGCTTCTTTCATGACGAGCGCACGAGCGATCCCATTCCCATATACCTACACAGTTACATCTTTATTGAAAGGGAAAGTTGACAAAAGCCGAATCCCGAGAGTACAGCCGTCTTGACGGCAAAAGAGGTCTCCCGACCGGTTAACATCTTCGTCAAAAACACCGTTTTCACCGAACAAAGGAATATTCCAGAGCAGCTACTATATTATATGCCATTCAACGAAATTAATTTTTTCAGTAATGAAGCCATTCTATCCTTCCACTAAAACGCCATCTGCATTCCACCTTCATAACTCCTGACGCTTCCACAACACAAAGATGACGGTTCAAGTATCTTGCAATCTTTTTGGTCAGATATATAAGTTGGGAGGTCTCTGGATCACCTTGTAGCTCAATTCCACCAAAGATTAATATGCTCAAAAATAATAAAAATAAACTATCTCTGTATCTCTCCCCAGGAAAATTGCAACACTAATAGACATTTTATGACGTATTTTAGAACGTCACAAAATTTTATCAACAGTCATAATTTTACCCCCCACAGGAAACCCAACTGTCAGAATTGTCTCCAGCTCCGGATTTACCTCCAACAAAAATTCCCATATGATTCCTTTTTTTACCCTCCCAATTTTCCAAAAATTGTCTACATATCCAACATCCATAAACACCGACACCAAACATCAATAACAACGATCGAAGGTTCTTTTACAGGAAAATCATTTTCAAAACTGCATAATGCATGCCAATAATATTGATTGTGTAAGTAGAAAAACAATTTCTATATATTCCTAAACCATCCACTTCAAATCTACTTGATGTCATTCATTCTTCCAACAGATTTAGTAGCTTGAACAGATGAAAAACTCCTTGAGCTCGTAATCTGAATGTCATTGCCGAAGTTTTTTTTTATTTCAATGTACAAAAAATTGTTTAACAAGTAACGAACGACATTCAGGATTTTTCTACGAGTTGTTCAGGTCATGTCGTCATTCTCTAAAATTTATATATTTTAGGCTGAAAATCTTTTGTAAAATAGCCTTGATTTGTCTCAGACGAGCTAGCTAGCTAGCTATACAGAGATAGAGATTTGAGAGGCGAGAGTGGAGCTCGGCTTACAAAGTTGTTCAGTTTTTCGGGGTTGGAGATTGTGAATGCAGCAGGCATGAGATGAGAGTACTACATAGTCCTACAGTCAGTCTGGACACGTTGAGTCGAGCAAGGAGTTGAGTCTTGCGTGTGTATTCACAACATTAGGGGAGCATATATGGCAAAACTCAGTCAGTCAGCACATTGGGTACATTTGACTATGTAACACAGCGTGACTTACTGTCGTTGTGTAGTAAAGTTGGTGTGATTCTAGAAAAGGTTCTTGTTCTTGTTCTTCGTCTTCTTCTATATTGACATCATGTATACATAAACTAGTTACAAGTAATTAAAAAAAAGTGTTAAAAGATCCCCGGTAGTTAGTTCTCATTGCATTACTAAAAGGACAGATTGAATTAATTAAACTCGTAGGACCAATAGGTCAGAGCCGGTCTTGTTTACATTGGGTGTATAGTACAGCAGCACTACTGCGACCAACCTGACGCGGTATATATTCCCCACAGCGGAGTTAAGTTAAAATTTTTGTTTTTTTTTTGCTAATATAAATTTTCATAGTTCAGATGAAGTCTGTGAGTTGAATTGTCAAAATTTTTGCCATGGAAGAAATGACAAGGATTATTGTAAATAATGATGTGGAGGAGGCTACTACTACGAAGGATAGGAGCAATGAAAGGATTGCTGCTCAGACAGTCGCTATGGAAAAGTTTAATTCAAAGTCATTATTAGATGATGGTGATGATGATGATGATAGTGGAGAAGAAAATAAATTGGATCGGGCTCATGATGACACGACTACTGTTGCTACTAATAATGGCCCTGAGACTTTGCAGTTTCCTGAGAAAGGCAGTACACTATTGCAAGTGCCAGTGCAATTAGATCATGTGTCGTCGTCAGCTGCTAGTGTAGGTGATGAGCCGACAAGTAATAGTACTGAGGAGGCGATGCAAGCTTCAATTAAATTAAATATTAATCACGACGGTCCTGCAAAATGTACCGATAGTGGTGGCGACGGCGAGTTGGGCTCGGAAGTGAGTACTAACGAGGACAATTCTAACCTTTTTTGGGAAGACGGTATTGGGCATCTTCAGGGGTCCGATTTGAAGGTAAGATGCGGAATTAATTTTTTTTTCATGCTTATTGTATTAGTGGGATGGCTGCAGTATAATTACAAGCATGAAAATGAAACAGTTACAATGTAGTAGTGATTTTCAAATTTAGCAATCAAATTATTTTGCATGCAACTAATCATCATTATTTTCTGAAGCCAAATTGGATTTAGCATAGGGCGATTTTATAGCGGACACTTTGGCAGATTTTGTTAGTGCTTTTGACTAAAGGTTTTGTAAGATTTCAATACTGCTCCTGCGGTATCCGTAGTCATGATGATACAGCGCTTGTACCTGTAAGTATTGTGCTTGTAAGTATTATGCAATGTGATTTATTACTGGCGATTGGGCTGTTAGTATCGATAGCAGGATTGAAATTGGGGTAGTTTACAAGATGAGAATTGCATGATGTTAGTACATCTCTCATCCTTTTCATCTTTTAGTTTCAGAAGAATGAGTTTGGACTAGTGGAGCTCATAAACAACGAAGCATCGCAGCGTATGTACAACCAAGCAAGATTAACTTGCTCTGCTTCCAAAGAGACTGTATTAACTAACGGTGTGAATCATACGGGCAAAAATGAATCCGACGAAAGTCATCACGTTGTAGAAGTGGGCACAACTGTGCCAGAAAAATTGGACCGTCAAACAACTGGGGCATTTGGGAATGAAGTCGCAGAGAAATCAGCCGATGCCACTGTTAGTATTCCACTGAACAACACTGATGGGAAAAACAGTTCGTTTTCGGAACAAACAACAATGGAATCTGTGACAACAGAAGTACACGACAAATCTGGACGTGCTGTTATAGAAAACCAGAACTCTGATGCCCTGTCTGCCAATTATGGAGTTTCATCACAGAATAAAGACATTAAATTAGAAGCTGGTCATGTTCAAGCAGTTTCAGAACTTGTTGCTGATATGGAAACCCAGCGGCTGGAATTTGACGAGTCTTTCCCGATGGATTCAGCGACAGGCCAAACGACTGGGGATGAGCCAACTGCTGCTCATCCTGACCTTCATAATGGTCATGTTCATAAGACTGACATGATTGATGAGAAAACAGATTCAGAAATGGAAACAATAATGAATGACGGGGCGATCCGACCAAATGTAGAAATTGAAGCTAGTGCAGATGACATAAAAATGGAAGTAGCCGGAGGAGAAAATGTTGAGAAAATGGAAATAAGTACCGATGCTTCTTCGGATGCAAAAGAGAATGTTGAGGAGACATTGATAAAATGTGAGACCGACCCGAAGTCCCCATTACCTCAAGAATCAAGTACAGCACTTGTAGCAGTTGATACTGGAGATGAAAGTCGTCAAGAAAGAGCTTGTGATTCCATTTCAAAAGAACTCATTGACCCTGACAAAATCTCATCAGGATCAATAGAAGATAGAGATAATAATAGTCGCACGCCGAGCCCTGTGTTCCATTTACCTCCTCCTCCCATAACAAGCAATGGCAAGCAACATACCTTCTCGCCACCTAAAGCAGTAAACGGTGATGAAGTTGACGAAGAAAACTCACAAGAACAGTTAGTTTTCTGCAGATGCTGTGGCTGCTTTGGACTAGAAGAAGAGTTCTACCAGGCTACATTTTGTACCAAAGCCTGCGGAGATAGCTACAATAAGTATCAGAGTAAAAGTCCCGATGGTCGATTCAGAAGGCCAATGCCTGTGACTCCGAAAAAATGCAAAGTTTTTCCAGAATTTCTTGAAAATGGGAGCAGTGACTCTAGCTATGACAGCAAAGGCAGTCCTGGAGAGCGAAGTTCTATCTCACCCTCAGACAAAGGGAAAAGAAAGAAGCAGAAATCCCCACCTGTGTCCAAGGCCAAGTTAAATCTTAGCAAAGCCAAGACCTCCAAGGTTGCAGGGGAGACAGAATCTGGGGGCGAAAAAGTGAAAAATCGACGTATTAGTGCAACGAAGAATCTGAAGGATCGCAAACGTAATTTCCCTGCACTTCTCAGCAAGCGAATGCCCACAAGTCCTGAGAAAAAATTATTTCCTGAAAGCATTACGAAAGAAGTTCAGCTTTCACCCGATATTACCCAAGGTACATACTTTGTTTATTAATCTCGTAAACTTTTAATGATTGACTCTTCTTTGCAGTGAGAACAAAGCATTTCCCCGTCCGAAGTGCTACAGGAACTTCAGAATTTGACTGGAAGAAATATTTGGCTGATACTAATTCCAAAAGTGCCCCGCATCGACTATTTCGGCAACCCGCAATGCCTCCAGAAAATCCTTTCAAGTGAGTCCCAATACCTTGCTGTGATAGTAATGTAAATGCTCAGTTTGAAATGTTTTTCTTTACTTGTAGATCGGGATGGATGCTGGAATCTATCGACCCACAGCATCAAAGTCTCATCTGTGTTACAACTGTTGTAGAAACTCAAGGGCATCGCTTGAGGTTACGCTTCCAAGGTTTCTCAGAAGCTTATGATTACTGGATCAATGCCGATTCCCTTGATATATTTCCAGCTGGATGGTAAGGCACCCGTCCAAATTCCTGCATGGATCCATCCTGGATTCTTTTTGAGATTAACGAGTTGATTTTTAAAGGTGCGAAGACAACAATCTGGAACTTCAGCCTCCTCCTGGAGAATCGGAGCCATTCAATTGGCATCAGTACCTGGTAAAAAATCAACTGGAGGCTGCTCCTAGACATATTTTTGCCATATCCAAAGAAGACTTCACTGGTGAATCTGGTGTTCGATCCGGAATGAAGCTGGAAGCAGTTGACATACGAAATCAGAATCTAGTTTGCGTTGCCACAGTTGCCAAGGTTATGGGTGAGAGGATTTTAGTGCATTTTGACTCGTGGGATTCTCTTTATGATTACTGGACGGATCTAACGTCGCCTTATATTCATCCCGTGGGTTGGTGCGACAAGAACGTTGTCAGGCTCACACCTCCAAATAGTAAGAGCAATGAGAATAAAATTTTTGATTTTGGACAATACCAAGATATTTTCTTTAGATGTGAAAGGAGAATTTTCGTGGGATCAGTACCTGGAAGATACACATACAAGTCCTTTGCCTGCGAGACTTTTTAGACCGCTACCTCCCGTAGGATTCAAAAAGGGGATGAAAGTGGAATGTGTCGACAAGGTATGTGTCCTCCAGCTGAGTCTTTTGAATGTGAAGAATATTTTGTAGGGTCAAGTTTATGATTTATTGTTGATCCAAGATTAAGATTACGATATTTGTTTGTCTAAGGTTAAAATTTGTGCATGTCTAAGGCTACGATTTTTGTATTTGTTTCCAGCGGAATCCATTCCTGATTCGACTGGGAACGATTGCAGATGTTGATAAACATAATCTAGTGATACATTTTGATAATTGGCCGTCCATTTACGACTATGCTGTATACGAACTCTCGCCTGACATTCACCCAGTCGGTTGGTGTGCTCACACTGGACACCCGTTGCAACCACCACCGCCAGCAGATGGATCCTGGAAGGGCGCTTGCACTGTATTTGGCTGCATAGGACTAGGGCATATCAAGGGTCCGAAGTTCTTGACGCATAATAGTGAGAAGAACTGTCCCTATGCTCCACACAATTACAAGAAAGAACTGGCACCAGCTGACCGTGTGATTGTGTTTGAGCGTAGTTGTACTGGCCAAGACAGCAGGTAATCCATCACTTACTCTCAGTCAGGTGGCTTGGGATGATTGAATGAATCTTTCCTTCTTCTTCTCATTGTAGTCCTAGTTTAGAGGTTTTACCCAAAGCTGAAGCCAAAGTTAGTGGATTGGTGGGTCAAACGCAAGCAAAAGCTGGAAATAAAGGATCATCCGTTAATGCCAAGTCTGCTAATGTGAAACGGAAAAGATCTTCTACCTCATCGAACAAGGAGTACAATGCGAAGAGACCAAAATCCCAGGCTCCATCTCCAAAACCAACCTCTCTGCCCTCACGATCACCGTCACCGCCAGGAATATCTCGTGAATCAATTTCAGGGGATGAGGAAGTCCATATAAAAATGGAAATCAAGCAAGAAGAAATTGATGATGCCCCACTGCCCAAACTTGAAGAAGCTCCATCAGTTACTCAAGCAACTAATAGCTCAGGTGAGGATGAGACAGTTAGCAGCAGGAAGTCTTCAACCCGATCGTCATCATCATCATCCATTTCACAAGCATCAAAGACGACGGAACCTACTCCCAAGCTTGGCCAACCGGTTAAGAAGGAAGTGGTGAAGAAGGAGAAGAATACAGATGAAGCCAGTACAAATATTTCGGTGGCATCCTCCTCATCCGTCACTCCTCTAGCAAGTGCTAGAGCAAGTAGTTCCACAGAAGCCGATGCGGAGTTTCCATCCAATTACGGTATTCATTCTTCACCTCTTAAGGCCGTTGTGGGTGATGTGACTGAGGCCATAGTAAATGACTGGAAAGTGGAAGAACTTGCTAGCTTCATTGCTAAAATTAGAGGTTGTGAGCACACCTCTAATGCATTTTTGGACCAGGTGAGTAATTTTGAATGAAGATATCTGTGGAAAAGACAATTTGGAGTCCTGATGTTGACGCTTCAATTCTATTTCTATTTTCCAGCTCATTGATGGAGAATCCTTCTTGATGTTGAGCCAGGCGGACTTCATGAAAGTTTTGGGGCTTAAAATGGGACCTGCAATTAAACTCACTAACGTCATAAAACTCATAAAATGTAATAGTTTATCTTCCAAGTTACGAGGAAGCTGAACCCGTATGCGACTTTTAATGAGATGTGTATCACAAGATACAGGAGCTATATCTGTGTAAAATGGAACGAGTTATATTTTCTTGTTAGTCTTAAAAATGTTCGTGATAATAATTTCCCCATTTTTTTGGGAGACCAACTTACTTTCTCTGTTGGAGGTGGAAAAAATGAAATGCAGTTGATTCAAACTAGTAGTGTTACCGTAGTGAAGTTTGTGTAGCATGAAAATTGAGTAATTGCCAGACTGACGATGATGATGATGATGTAGTAGTTGTTGACATTAGGACATAGGCATACAGTTGTGTTAATGTTTGGGCCGTTGCGCAATTTTGTTCCTTCCTTCATGTGCTTCGAAAGTTTATTCTGCTGGAATAAAAAAAATGTTTTGATATGCCGAGTAACGGTTATTGCTCTAGTGCAATGCTGTTATCACGTTTTCGATGATGCAAGCGGATAAAAAGAAATTACTGTGAATACTACGATACAATACAGTCATACATATAGATTTATTTTTGCATTACCGAGTACTTAAATTGACAAGTTCCTAATGAAAACTTATAGATTAGGTCATACAAGTCAATCGAACAGGAGTGACTCCTTATGGTGATCATTTTATTTTTAAAAGTTGAATTGTTTTCATCCTTTCACGCACAGGAAATAAACAGTGTGAGTTGTCAATTGTTCGAAGGACGCCGCAAGATCTTTTTGGTCTTGTTCAAACTTTCTCCCTTATCGCTACCCGGTGTCCTTCGAAGTCAATGCGTCAAGTTTTTTTCCCAGATGAGCTGCGATAAAACTCTGTTAACTTGGCTTGTTCTTTTATCTGTCTGCATACTCTTGAACCGTGAAATGATTAAACAGGTACAATTAAATCCATCATCTCTCTTCCTACAGTTTTCCTTTCAAATAACACACATGATGGAAGTTTTTGTAGCCGGATTAGTAATTTTTTTAACCTACCCTTATATCTTGCATGACTAATTATGTGGCATCAACCCATCCCTGTTCATCTCTATGGTGATAAAGTAGCGTTATTCACATACTTTTTTTTATCATACATATGACTGGAACTACACAACAAACATTCTCATCCACAACAGTGACACAATCCCCAAGTGAACATGCATTCTCTTGTGCGGCTCCTAGTGCAATAATCATAATGACTAAAAATTCTGTAAATTAATCACAAATGACGAATTTTTTATGCACCATGGATAGCATCAATTTGCATCCACTTAGCTCAATGTTTCATATATATGAACGTTCTAAGCAACGTTTTAGGATCCATCATCATTATCATTGTAGTCTTGTGGAAGGAATCTTACACCGTACATTGTTACTTGTGTAGCCTTAGAAATTAATCTGCCCTACTCTCATTCGCTCTCCTAACCTTACAAACTTCAGCAACAATGCCAGATTTACAGACATACTGTACAATTTGATTGTTTAATTAGCTCTTGCACCACTATACATTACACTCGTTGAGTAGAAGAAAATGTCGAGACTTGGAGCAGGCTCCGAGATGAAATAACCTGATCATGGATGGCGCAAGAGTAACTTCAGCCATGTCCCGCAGTATTATGGACACCACCAGTGGATATACTCAGACCACCCCAATTATTAAATGACCATTTGAGTGTCATGGGTTAATTTTTTGTTAACTCGCTGTAAAAAACATACAGTAGCTTCAATTTACATTCGCACACGCACACATCCAATCATTTGCGGCGACTAGTTTTTTTTATGATAACAACAAAGGAAAAGGGTCCTCTAAAATCGCTACTACTTCGCGGACCTTTCGCCTCTAAACCTTTCGTAATGCTAGTTTGTTTGTTTTTTTACAAACTCATAGTGACTCTCTTTGGTCTTGCTTGACTATAATACATTGTAAAGAGGAAACTTTTTGTAAGACAATAATTTTTGTTGTTGTATGCAGGCTACATCATAGTAAAGCTTCGTAGCTTGGTGTCCTTAAACTCTTAACTGACTTTATACTCTACCATCTATTTACAACACCTCTGCCACCTCCGATAGTCTTAACAAGTTGAACTAATCCCATTTTTTTTTAACTTGAGTAATATAATTATAGTATTTTTAGTGCTATTATTATGATTATTATTATTGTTACAATTATTTTTTAAATGCGAAAAACCCCGACAGAAATAATTGTATATCACGGTCTTAGAATATAGAAATCGTTATACGAGACTGCGACGCTCAAATTAACACGTAGGATTTAACTTTGTTCCGTAGAAAACTTTTAGGAAAATTAGCATCATCATTAACATCGTCGACATCATCATCATCATCATCGGCTGGTTTGTAAAAAAGCTCTTCCAGGTTTGTAGTTTCCATGTAATATTTTTTATATAACTAACCTAGACTAACAAGGAAACTTACTTTACACTGTGTAAGCTAAAGGTGTATCCTTTCACCATTAATCAAAACAATACGAGGTGTTAACTTGTTTTCTATTTTACAACATTGTCTAATTCCTACATGCCCTGTAAATCCTACAAAGTCGCTGTTGAAAGCGAAAAACTCTAACAAACTTTTACTTTACCTCAGCTACAGTTTTTTTACGTATATAATCTTCATTGTCATTGTGCCTATGTAACAAGACTGCTCTGCCAGCATTTTATCATCGTTACTCTATTGCACAGACCAATTGTCACAACCAACTAACATTTTCACTACGCATTCCTTCAAATTCTGATTGCTTCGTTAAAAATGCATTACCACGTATTCCTCAATTGTTTTCTTAAGTGACTGCCGGGTCAGACTAGTAAGTACATAGCGTGTGTGTTTCAAAAGCACCCTGTTGTAAGGGCTGTGCAGATACAACACGAGAGTGACAACATTAAACCAGAACTTGTGGGGAGGAACTACACAACTTGTACAAACACTCTTTGGTGTGAGACGTGTACACTTGAAAGTACCATAGCAGGATTGTATGGTCGACTTAATACTCATCAGTCACTACAAATTATGTACAACAGAATCCACGTAAGTCATTTTACCTATGAAACTCTATGAGTCTAGTAAATAGATTACCGTGACCTCATCAGTGGATTGGACAAATTGGATACTCAACTACAGAAATTTCTAAAAATTTACCAATCCCTACCTCATTACATGTTAACCCTTAACTTACAGCCACCAACCGATGCTGAGTTCGCATTAAGAGCTGTTTAAATTCGGATTTGTGTAATGCAGAGCAATGTCATTAGGACTATAGGAGCTTCCCACATCCGCAAACGGACACATCCAGCAAGATACATACCATATATATGCAGTCATGCGAGTAGAAAACTGAGTTGAAAATGGAATATTATCTTTAAAAATATTAACAATGAGTTTGTTTAGTTGGTACAGGGGACCCAAAAACGCAAGAGCTCATAGGCGTCTGGGTGATCAATGGAAATGACAAGTTTCTAGACAGGATTTACATAGAATGTAAATGACTCATAGGTCATATGGGTGTTGGAAGCACAGTGAAGTCCTGAAGAGCATTTCGAACTGTCTCGTACAAAGGTTTGTTCATTTGTGGGTTTCCCTCGGACGATTCGATACCAGAAGGGTCATTGGGGTTAGGACCGTGACCACCGGGATTATTGTTCCCACAAAGAGTTTGCAATTTGGTCAGGTAGGAATCGAAGTTCTCCGAGGATATCCGGTCACCAAAGCCAGAGGTGTCCCCATAGTTTGCGTAATAATGCGGCGGGGCGTACTGTTGAGCATGAGGATGTGGAGGATATTGTTGAGAGGGGTGGTGGACGTTCGTTGTAGGACCATACTGTTGACCATGGTGAGGAATCCGAACATTCTCCAGTAGGGTAATCACATTATTACGTAAGCTTTGGTAGTAAGTATTCAAATGTGAGCTCCTATCCCCGATTTGCTGCGGGTCTTTCTGGTCCGTCCGGATTTGTGGATCTAAAGCATTCACTTGAGAGCGGATACGGCCAAGCTCTGACTCTGCGCGGAGGTTCTCCTTGTGAAGCTCGGAGATGGAAAGGGGTTGAAGCTGAGGGTCATCGTATGGGGTGTTGTTGTTATCCGCCTGCACATTACATCGTCACATTAGTATCAACACTGATCTTGAGCCTATTTTTTTTTTATTTATTCACCAGAAACCATGTTCTTCCTACCTTAATGTGGTTGTACATAGATTCTCCGTTGGAATGTTCACTGGGTGAGTATGCTCCCTCAATTTGCGTCTTACCCCCGGGACTCTCCAGTGCTCTGGCTTTGGATCTGTTAGCCATGGGGCAGCCGGATGCACTTCGATGAGACAGAAACTTCCCGGTTGCATGACCTGAGCCATCACACCCTGGTACAGGACATCTCAATGGCTCCGCCTCCGGTCCCTCTCTCGGCTTACTCTTCGGCTTGTTTGCTCTCGGACATCCGGACAAACTAACACAACACACGCTTAAGTTACACATTGTTTTACGTCTTAAATCCTAAGCACTTACGAATTCAAGGAGTACCTTCTATGTGTGGCATAGTTGCCTGAAACATGTCCCATGCCATCACAACCAGGAGTAGGACACTGAATAAGATCCTTCCCATCTCGTCCTCGTCCACCTCTGTGATTCGGAACTGCGTATCCCATCAAGCGCGGCGTCCGGCTTGGGTCACCCTTCCCGTCCATGTACTGACCTGATGGATTCCCACCAGCAGGATTTCCAGATGGATTCCCAGCATTCGGATTCGGCGGTGACCCACTTTGTTGGTAGGACAAATAGTACGATGATGGGGGTGGCTGAGGCCAGCCGTTGTTATAATGGTAGCCATTCGTCATGTACTCGTTGTTGTAGTAACCTGTCCAAACGTCCAAAGAGTTTAACATTTGCACAACAATTCTCCACTTTACAAATTAATTGACAAATAAACTGTATACCTTCTCGGGGGTAGCCGTAAGCCGGGTTGTCAGGAGAATGACGACCGAAACCCGGGGGGAATCTGAAAACGAAAGGGAAAGACAGACAGAGAGGGAATGGTTGTTAGTGATGCAGCAGTTTATGACAGCAGCTGTTTACCATTATGTATATTACATTATATCTATATACATATATACATTAGATAGCGTGAATAGCAAAAATGATAGGGAAATGAGAAGCGATTTTACTGACAACTGGGATTTTTACCTCGGTTGGGTATCAGTAGAAGAAAAGTCCACAGGTTCTGTTTGCTCTTCTCGATTCCCGAAATTAGCCATTTCACTAGAATACGGACTACTTCCACTGGGTATCCACATTGAAAACGATATTGATAGTACATGAGCTCATGGTGATCGTCAGTGAGAGAGAAAGAGAGAGATAGCAAGAGAGGAGGAGAGATGGAGAAAGACACAGAAATGATCTAAATTTACTGTGAGTCTGTCTAGCGCAGAAGAGCAACAGAAATCGAGATAGCAAAGGATATGAGAGGAAATTTAAAATATTGCAGCATATACTAGAGAGAAGTTATAAGTTGGTAATGCTAAGAGAAGTTGAGCGAGACTCACTTGTGTGTTGTTGTGACCCCGGTGCGTGTTGTAAGACTGAGATCCTGTGGACTGGGCATGGCAGGACTAGCGGGAACGCGACCTCCAAATTGCATTTGATGATGGAAAGGGGACATTCCCACAGCGGAGGCAGCAGACAAATCCATCACTGCAGGTGATGGAGGCTCTTTTAATCCACATTTCACCGACAGATTTATCGCTGACGGGAAGCTTCCCAAGTGGTGAGCAACGTTCGTATCATAACCATAGATTGGTCTGCAAAGTAATCGAAACCAGCAGAGATTTTCTTGATTAGATTTACGTACTTAGTGTGCGACTGCTGCTATCATCAGCGGACTCGGAAGGGCTTTGAATCATTCATCCTTGTTAGGGGAATGAGAGACAGAGAGGTCCCAAATCATCATCAAAATGCACTTGCTATAATTCTCATGTCTTGTTTTAAAGTGCAACTAGGTGTGAAAATTAAATCTCACTCCTTCTACCCTTATGCAAACTCCACTATACACCTAATTTTACTAATACAAGTTTTGTGGATGATACCTTGGGTACACAGCACAGGAGTTCCCATTCTCCTCTTGCTTCACACCAGACGGCGGTGGTGGAGGAGCTCCCACCTGATTATGATATAATCCGTTCATTTCACTTCGACCTTCTTCTCCATTTGAATTTCCATTTGCTCCTCCGTTTGTTTCTACAGCACCAGCATTAGCGCTGTTATTATTCCCTGTATTACTTCCCTCTGGATTTGTTTGCATTCCATGATGATGTTGTTGTTGCTGTTGCTGCTGCTGTTGTTGTTGTTGCTGTTGCTGCTGCTGAGCCTGCTGCTGCTGTTGGGCTGCAGCAACTTGCTGTCCATAATCGCTGTTGTACACTGTCCGATGATGATGGTGATAACCACCGGGGCCCGGAGCACCTGGATGACTACTCTGACTGCTGCTGCCATAGCGGTATGACATTTCATCGTAGGCAGATTGAGGTTGAGCTTGCTGCTGTTGCTGTTGTTGTTGTTGCTGCTGCTGCTGCTGCTGCTGCTGCTGTGTGGGCGGTCGATTATTGGTTTGGTTCGGATATTGCGGTGGTGGAGGTGGTGGTTGTTGCTGCTGTTGTGGAGCACCACCAGGTCCGGCACCTCCTGGCTGAATGGAGGAAGTTGAGGATGCAGATGAGCTTGTGCTTTCACAACAGTAGTGATCGTATCCGTTTCCGTTTGCCGTCACAGGTTCTATTTATAAGATTAGAAGAAGAGGTGGATGGAGCAGGTTCTCTTACTATGAGGGTGAATTCGAGGGGGAGAGGGTGGATTTGAGCTTACCTTTATCTATAGACGAGGGTGATGTGCTTGTAGAGCCGAAATGGAAAGAAGTCTTGGGACCAGTATCGTCCTTCCCTGCTGTAAATAACGCGGAGAAAGAGAGAAAGACAAGAGGGATTCAGTTGAGGATTGTATTCTCATTAAAATGACCAACATATACATAGGTATATGTGTGTATTTGTAGTGTACAAGGAGTGTGTGACAATTAGATTTATCGCCCAGCAGCAGTGCTGCGCTTCTCACTTACACATAGCTTTCTGGCGAGAGTCTCGGCCGGAATGCCTGTTAGCTGCCGCGATTGGACAGCCTGACAGACTGCGGTGAGTGTTTCTATTGCTGTTGACATGGCCGCGACCACTGCATCCCGGCGTGGGACATTTCAAGATTGTCTCGTGCATTGCCAGAACTGTCAAAATACACACAACTTTTTTATCCCTCCTGTCTCCATTAAAATCCACTCGCCCACGTCCATGCTCCCCTCATGTCAAAATTACGATATGTATACTCTTGGCTGGAAAAGGCAAACACCGCTGCTGGACAGCATCATGAGCAGGAGTGTAAGGAGGGGGATGAACGAAGGGCATGAATTCTAAGGCTGCTACATTAATACAAGAAGTCATTTACAAATATGAGCCCATGCCACTTATCAACATGCGCCGGATAATTAACAACCCATGCAAGCCGTCAATAGCATCACATAACAACTGTTAATTCACAATGGGGCCGCCGCCACTAGCATTGTCATTTGAGTTGGAATGTGTGAATGGCAGGGTAATTATTTTAAGAAAACAGAGTTTAACTAACAGGACGGATATAGTGCTACAAATAAATTCCACATAAAAGCCACAATAATTGACCATAAAGATCTCAGCGAAACAATAAAAGAATACTTGAGGGCGAGTAAAGCGAAGCTAGGGTGGGTGTAAGAAAAACTGATATTTTTTGTCATGATTTTCTCCAGGAAGGACAAGGTGCGTAAGGTGATGATGATGAAATGGGAGTATAAATTGCATAATACTTACTTTCAGGAGTCAACTTATCTTTGCGAGGGCATCCTGAGAGGCTAAAGATTTGGCAATAGAAAAAAGAATGTCTCGTTCAACTCTCCTATGTATTTTCATCGTCTCCTTCATAAAGTTTCTCTAATCGTAAGTTTAGTTTCCTACTTAAGTTTTTAGCCCAGTTTTCTCTCCCTGGCTTACTCAAAGAAGCTAGGACAAGGGCCAAGTATAGTAGAAGTTTCTCTTTTAACTTTGCTACACTATTGAACTTCATGCGTGAGTATGTGTGTGAGAGAGAGAGAGAGAGAGAGAGGATGGCCCCCAAAAGATTGTTGAAAAGTGCATATTATGGATTATTAGAGGACAGTACTTTGTAGTTGCACAACTTTGTTACGTGATGCACACATGTGTTTGTGTGCGTGAGTGCGTTTGATGCACCGACTGCTGTTTTCTAGGAAGGTTTAGAAAGTTGTTTTGAGTCAGCATGTCGTCGACTCATTCTCAGTCAAATATCCAAACTTAAATAATAATTATCATTATCTTCACACACATACATAATGAAATTCTTTTCTTGCTGCCTCCTTCTCCTCCTTGTTGTTCATTATATTTGTGAAAAAGTTTTGGTTGCACCAACTAAGACAACGACAACAACAAAAGAAGAAAAAAGAAAACTTCTCTGTCTTACTTTCCTCCACAAGGACCACAACCTTGCTCTAGTTTCTCTCCCTTCTCTCCCTCACAACTGTCCCACACATATATGTATTACATGTGAAAAGAGTGCGGGGGAAGGAAAAGTACGGTCAACTTTCAAGATACTTTTTAGTGAGCAATTTCATATTAATATCGTCTTAAAGTTCCTTAACCCCGTCGTATCCTTCACTCCTGGCTTCCATCCTCCTTCCCTTCCACTATACATGTGCCACTACTGACTATTGTAAATGAACATTGAAGACGCACGTACCTTCTATGATGAGAATAGAGACCAGTAATATGACCCTGTCCGTTACAACCAGGCGTTGGACACTTGGATGGGTCTGGAAAAAGAAAAGGATTGAGAGAATCCTTCGAAAACTTCGCATCAACTCACACGAGATACACTGTATCCCCACTATCAATCATCACAGAAAGGACAAGAGTCAAAAATTTACGAGCATTGCTACTACATACACGGCTACAGTGCCGTACAGCCGGACAATACTGAGAGAAGACGAGAGCGAGAGAAATAAGAGAAATCACAAGTTTGTTACAAAGATGACCATGTATCCCCTTATTAAAAACTTACTAATAATCCTAGCGGACATAACTAGCATCGTCACTTATAATGACAATGCTGGACATTTAATGAAGCTCTGGAATCCTAATTACTGCAGCACAGTGTCAGCGTCATCATTACTCTCACCCTGCTCACATCACGAAATCTCGTGCTGTAGTTTTCAGCATCAACGCACAGCCGACACACATGTTGACTTAAATATCATAAAAATACGAACTCAACAGAGAAGTTAAATGGTCTAGTACAGTGCCAAAGTAGTTCAAGTGTGAAAATGGCTTCGCCTACAACCGAAAATAATGTAATAATTATGAGGGCTACAACTACTACAGGGGAGCATGTAAAGCCAAAACCAAGCCAGTATGCCCCTATGTCCCTGGGTGTGTGTACAACAGGAGAAATTATTGCTCAGCTTGCACACGTCGTGAAAAGGGCAATGAGTTAGCTTTTTTCGCTTCGTGAGGGGTGTCAAAATTAATTTGTCAGAAGGAAATGATTTATATGTCATAATTTGGCCAATACAGAGCAAATGATTGAAACTAGCCAAGTTTACGCAGCACAAACTTTCCCCACTTCTTGCTCTCACTCTCTCTCTCTACAGATTGATTCCTTAGCTTCATTCCTCCCTAGCAATACTCGAAACAAGTTGAACATTAGTGAGCATCCACAGTAACAAGACAGTCTATCTTGATTATGTGTTCAAGCCGATTTGTGAGAGTAACATATTTCTTATAGACGGAGGAGAGATGAGATAGCTCTAACCAAAGCACTACTGCTACCACTCGATGCATACGAAGGAAAAATGCTAGTCGTATTTTTTTGCCAACCCAACGTGCATACTATGTTGCCTCCCACCATGTGCCTGC
Organism: Deuterosminthurus bicinctus; assembly: GCA_034698825.1. Classification (NCBI taxonomy): domain Eukaryota; kingdom Metazoa; phylum Arthropoda; class Collembola; order Symphypleona; family Bourletiellidae; genus Deuterosminthurus; species Deuterosminthurus bicinctus. The sequence goes on from JAQIWI010000021.1 coordinate 29,381, forward strand.
GTCATCCTCTCGCATCCGTACTATGAACTCGGCTTTAGTCGCCTCCTGCCTTCCTCCTCCTCATAGACCTTTGATGACGCAGGAGAAATATGGGCGAGCGTAAGATGAGCAAGATGATGCTAATAGTCAGTCACTCTGTGTTTCGTAAGGCTCGAGAAAAATTTGGATTTTGCTGGAGAAAGAAGGAGCAGCAGAGCAGGTATTAGAGATGGGTGATATAAAGCAGCGCATACTACATGCTTTTAAATATGCTACAAAATAATGTGTATAGCATTCATTTTAGAAAGCTCTCTATGCTGATGTGGAATAGAAAAATAGAGAGAAAGTAGGAAGGAAAGTGGCATAAGGGAAAAGTTTAGAGAGAAAAATAGGAAGACGAGCATAGTGGTTGTATATGTGTGTGCAGTGAGGAAAAGTAGGACTCTGCGTAGTGTGGAAGTTGTGTGTGTGTGTGTGCATGTGGGTGCGTACCTTTGGCAGTTCCACCTGGAGTGGCTGGAGACATGGTTTCGCTGCGCGATGACTCGGATCCCACCTTTCCAGGATGATCCACAGGCGTCATTGGTTGTAGAACGGTGTACTGTTTGGGCGTCAATGGTGAGCTGGCAGGGCTATGATTGTCGACAAAGTCGAATGAACTCCGCTGATGCTGTTGACTCTCCAAGTTATAGTATACTGAAGTGGCGGCGGCGGCAGCAGCAGCGGCTGCTGCAGCTGCGACGGCGGCGACTGCTCCCGCACTACTGCCTCCTGCACCACCACCACTAGCAGCCAGGCTACTACTACTACTACTACCACCACCACCAAGTACACTATTATTCACTGCCGTCGATGAGAATGCTGTGGGAGCAACAGCCCCTGTTTTGAATTCATAGTACGACGACGAGGATGGCGGTACTGATGAGACAGGAGGAGCATTATTTCTTTTTAAATTGTTATTTTCTTTCTGCTTCTCATCATCATCAATAGAGATTTCCAAGTCGGCCGAGTTGGAGTCATCCACAAGTTCATTAAAATCTGGTGCATAGGATCTGACTGAGACGGTCACATGAGATTTAACTTGCTGCTGCTGCTCAATTCTCTCCCTATTCTCCTTCTCCTCGGGGTGAAGTTCCCTATGCGGTAATTTGCCTATCTCTGTCAAAATCCGCCCTCCACTTCGTCCCTCATCCTCATGGTGGTGATGAGGATGATGATGATTATTGTTGTTGTTGTTGATGCAACTGTTGTTGTTATTGTTGCCTGGGATGAGACCAGGAGAATTGATTTTACTGGCAGGATTGTGTGATGATGAAAGATGGCTACCACCTCGGTCTTTGCCACTTGCATTGTCATTATTACACATTTCTCTCTTGATTAGTGGCTGCTGCTCCTCTTTGACGAGTCGCTCTTTACTTGGAAAGTCTGCTGTTGTATGTACAGCTTGGTCCATGTCCTCCTTGCGATTGTTGTTGTTGTTGTTAATAATATTTTGCGGCGCTATTAAGTTGACTCCTCTAGGGTTAGAGGGTGGATTTGTGGGTGTTCCTGGTTGTGATGATGATGAGGATGTTGGCACGGAGGACGTGGTGCTACTGGCGGCTGCTCCTCCTGAGCAGGAATTATTGCTATCCTGTTTGTGAGATATGATTTCAGCTGAGAGACTTCGGAGGGCCGCTTGAGTCTCTAGAACACACTTATGGTATTCCTCTTCAGCATTCACCATCGTCATGGGTCCGTTCAGTTCGGATGGTGGGCCATCGAAATGCCCCCCTTTGACCTTGGCTGATCCAGCTGACAACTTAAAATTGGCTGGAGTTCGGCTTGAACTCCCTGCTGATGATGCTGCTGCAGAATTATTGAGGTTATTGTAGCTCTTGCCGTTCTTTAATGTAGGGTAGGGAGTTGTTGGAGCTTTGCTTATACCTGTACTACTCGAGGCACCTCCAGATGAGCTTGTAGGGCTTCCAGTCGCCGCAGTGCTATTGTTTGCCGTTGAGGAGGAAACTCGACGACGTTTATTGTGTGGAGGGTCAGAGACGCCGCCGCCATGACAAGAAGGAGAAGATGAGGATGTTCCAATGTTTCCAGCGGGTGAAGAAGAGGAGGTATTGTTGTGATCCGGGCTCTTCCGGTGGTTCCGCGTCATGGCCCGCGTTCCCATCACTACAACAGCACACAGTCACACAGCCGCTCTACAACAACCCTGGAAAAACAAAGCAGACACACACATTCGTATAGACACAAACATACACACACATACATACACACTCGTGCTCAACCCTACAAACTTTTAGACTCTTTCTGTTCATCCACAGTTTCATTCCCCGGCCGTCTGCTGCCCTATCGTTTTGTGAACTAGTAAAACTTTTCCCGTCATGGCATTTCCTATCTGAACGTCATTCATTTTGTATGGGAAAACATTCAAGTCAGTTTTGTCTATTGAGAGCATGCCGACTAGAGGGCGATGATGATGATGATGATTGTGGTGGCGGCGACGGCGACAGATCGTTTGAATGCCTTCAAATCAAAATGCTACATGACTGACTGTGCACAAGAACTGACGATAATGGCTCGTGCGAAACAAGACGGAAGGGAGGTTGGGAATGGAAGCAGAAAATCTCCTTGGCACAATACAAAGGAAATTCCTTAAAATAAATTTTTCAACTTTACAATCACAATATATTGAATTGTCATTTTATTTGACCTGTAATCTATTTTACCCTAGTGGAAAATTCTACACAGATGATTTGATCTGGAGGTAATTGGAAATTGGAAGGTAGCGTAGCTCATGGGGAGGGTTGAGTGGGAAGGGGATGATGATGATCATGTGAAAGTGTTGTTGTTATAGTGTGCGGCATACAACTGAATGTGAGTAGCCACAGACCTCTCTCCAGCTATGATCAAGTTAGGAGGTGAATGTGGACATTAAAGGAATTTATTTTCCGCTAAAGTCAAGAGGGTTAGTCACGCAGGGTGAAGTAGAGAATACACAAAAGGAGGGCTCCTTGTGTGAGACGAATAAAAAATGAGCTTCTCATCCTTTTCCTCCTCCACAAAGCTTTATCTTACGTACGTACGTACGTACACACACAGTCTCTCCATTCCTCAGGCTTTTTCTTTCCTTCAGACCCTTGTAATTCCATATATATATATATATATATATTATGTATCTTTATCAGACTTGCGCCCCCCATATTCGGTTGTGAGTGTGAGGGTTTTACACGGCTGTGAGCAATCACATGTACGACGAATGAGTGAAAGTGTGTGTGTGTGTGTGTTTTCAGAGAAAAACGGCTGTTGAACTCTTGTGAAGCATGTTATAATGCTCCTTCCAAGTGTGTGTGTGAATATACCTATTTTTCTTCCACTGTTATTTCTGTCTTTTTTTCTCTCTCATCTTAAATTCCCGTCAATCATCTGACTCCTTGAAAGGATCCAACAAGTGTTTTCCCCTCCTTTTTTTCTACACATTCATTGAATAGGACAAGAGGAAGAGTGCGGTGAAATAGGGCCACTTTCCCCGAATACGACTACCGTTTTAGAATGACTGAGAGATTGGTAGAAAATGCACTGCCTTCGCCACGGCTCACTTCACGCTCATCCTTTACATTATGGAGAAGACGTTCACGCCAATGACTTTCACCATTTGTTTCCTGTCCTCACTGCCACCCTGCTACTGTCAGGGGGTCCGTATGCGGGTCTCTGTGAATGGGATAGAAAAAATGCATCCCTGTCCTCACGCATCTCGTCTCCTCTGCTCCTCTCCCTATGTGACTTCCTTATGCAATCACTATTAATTTATTTCATGTCATCTTCCTTCTCACTCCATTTCTCCGTGTGCCAGCCAACCATATAATACACCAGTTAAGCGACTCCATTCTTCATGTGCAACCCAACGGAGACAGGCAGGACAGGTCTTGGTCAATCTTCATTAATCCACTCGAGCTACACACACACACAAACACAAGCACAGACACCTGCTTTATCTTTATCCATCCGTTTGCCAGTCCACATGAACTACTCAAAGGAGCAGCCATGCTGGAAGAGGCGGAATAAGGACATAAATCTAATGATACTTTGCAAGTGTGCGGAGCAATTTTAATTCTCAATAGTAGTGTATGCAATGGATCATGAGAACGACAGGGATGATGACAGTTAAAGTAAGAGGGGAGATGGCTGAAGAAATGTAGGGGGAGAGAGATAAAGAGAGAGAGAGAGAGGAAGGTCTGAAAAAGAGTTCTAATGGGATGTAGTAAGTAAGAAAATTGGATTCTCAATAAATTTCCTTTCTTGTCCGAATATTGGAGACCTTAATGGACAAGTTGGTAGTGTTGGAAAACTGGCTAATGGACAGACAGAGGACAGAGTCAACGATGCACACACACATAAATGTCCTCACTGTGAAGCTCTTCCTGCTCGCTTAACTGCATCCCAACTGCATGTGTATTGGCCATGAGAGGAAGGGAAGCGACACTCACAATTGCTCAGCTCTCACTCCTAAAGCTCTGTCTATGTTATGAAGGGTGGAAGCCAACTATTGTATGAATCGTTTCCATGTATCTTTATTCATAAATTTTACGAGTGGAGTCGCTCTACTCCTTGTGTACCCCTCCTTCTCCTTCCCCATGTGTGCACTGGATTGCTCAAGCTGGGTGAAAGAATGTGTGTTGGATATAAAAGGATTATATGGCTACACGCACCGATTTGTTCCCCAGAATGTCCTCACATCGCCGACATTTTTCTTCACACTAGACTTGAGAGTAAATGAGAGAAAAGCCAGAGAGAGAGAGAGAGCTACATAGAGCTTCTTTTGCAAACACTAACTTTCGATACAGCAACTAGAATTTCCCTTCTGTATGCACACAAATGTGAGCCTATTCATTTCAACTCAACCCTCCACATCATCTTCCAGCAGCTTCCCACATTCACTGTACACACACAATAAAATCGCCTCAAACTTGTACACATAAAATATCGGATCAACTTTCACCCTCACAAATCATTGTGAATTGAAAAGGATACGGGAGGAGAAGAAGGCTGGTCAGACTGAAGAAGCGAGAGAGAGAGAGATTCACTAAATATAGCTGGAGAGTTCTGTGTCTGTGTGTGTGTGCGAGAGCTCAACGACTTGTAAAGTTTCTGAAAGAGAGACCGCATATAAACATCCCACAGAGCTGGGGCTTCCTTTCTTACAAAGTGCGTGTGCCTGTGCATGCTGGCTGAATGTTAACTTTTGGCGGTCAAACGGATTTTTCCTCCACTTTATTGTTGTCCTAGCTGCTGCCCACTTTACTCCACCAGCTCCCAATTTATATCTCATAGTCAAATAGTATACGGGGGAAGTGCAATAAATAAGACGGTCACGGCTCATGAACTTGACTGGGAGTATTTGATGCTAAGAGGACAGTGATGAGACTTGCTCCATTCATGTGAATACATATACTACGTTCATTTACATTGGCTGAGAAGAAAAAGGGTGGCTGCTCCCGCACTTCCTTTTTCTGTCAGTCAAAAAAGATGAACACGGGGAGGAGGAGAAGAAGACGTTGATCTTTTCATTAAGCCGAGCTGGCTGGTGATGGAGATGTGGAGAGTGGAGGAGAGAGGAATGATTAGAAATTGCAATTAAGAAGGAATTTTTGCATGGGAAATGGCTGTGGAGAAAGAGGAGAGAGTGAGTGGAAGAGTGAGAGAGGATATGAATCTCCGTCTCGTACATCCAGATACTTTGATCTCTTCATTTGCACTAGCAAAGGCTTGCTACAGACAATTTTTATTAATTGGCCTCCTCACTCTCTCATGCTCTCTCTTTTTCCCAGCCCGCACTAATCGCCTTTTTATGTCGTGCACCGTTCCCCATCTGATGAGCCCAAGTGGTCGGTTCCAGCCGAATAACCCTTACTGCTACTGCAGCCGTGCATATGACCTCTGGAGAACTCCTTCTCTGTCTATATCTGTTGTAATGAGCAGATGATGCCGTGGTATATGTGATTGAGAGAAAGTGCGTGTGTGAGTGTCTGTGTATAATAAAAATCGTCCCTCTCTCCCTCTCTCTCTTTTCCTTCCTCCCTTTCATCATACATATCTAGGTTAGTACGGTGAAAATCTGAACCGTCAAAGCTTCCACAGCAACACCCCAGTAGTAGTAGTGAGCTCCTCTAATAATAACACTCTCGTGCATACACACACACAAAAGCCAACTTCCCGTCCTATTCCCAATGCATATGCAGAGGAATTAAAGCCACTCTCTATATGAATCCTGGAGGAACGTGTTGGGGGCAAGATGAACTGAGTGATTCAGCGGCGTTAGAGTTAGAGAAGGGAAGGTTCACTAATGTTCCCACTGCATACTTGCATACGTCTGATACGGCCTGATCGATATATTTGGGAGAACTTACCCAAAACAGAGGCAAGCAATCCAAGGAGCATGAGGGAATGCAAAGAAGATTCATGAGAGCTAATTTAAATCTCCATCGATTCCAGTCTTTTTCTTAATTTCCCTTGCCGAGTTGGCTGGCTTCGTTATGCGCATATGCTTCGTGTATGTTCCACTGTGGAGGCAGTGGCAGAGTGAAGCAAAACCGCACTAACTACCTAATTCCTGTTTTCTTTCCCACACACGTCTCTATATCCTTCTTACACTCATTCTATTGCTGCTGCTGCCACCGTCTTCTGCACCCAACTTTTCTCCCTTCGATTTTCAATTTCTTTCCTCCTCCATTCAATGTGGAAAGTAAAAGCATTCTCAGTAGGTGTTCTATACGGCTGAATCCACGTGTTCGCATGTTGTAATAAATACATTTTGTATGAGTGCATGTAGAAGAAATTATTTTTTTAAAAAACATCTACATTTACAAGCCGCATTGTCATATTCTCATAAGACTTGTACATTGTCATAAGACTTTGCTCATATTCTTCATACTGTACGAAGACGAGAGGAAAGAGCGTAGTAGATGTGAAGGGAGCGGGAGGTAGTTGAGCTGGAGGAGGAGAAGAATAATTAGAATCTCTTTGATTTGATCGGCTAAATGAGTCCTGGGCTCTCTCTCACTCTCATCATACTCATTATGACGTATAAACCGCAATGCCTTCCTAACTCCAGCTTTACCCCTTTATGATTCCATCCACTCTAGGGGTGTTTCCCCTTTTCTTATTATGACGCTCGCTGAGACCACCGCAGTACACTGGGCTGTAATTGCCATTTTTTACTGTTTAATTACACAGCAAGTACATACATATTAAATGCTTGGGAATGCACACGTAAGGCTAAATGTGCTCCCGGAATAGGCTCCTCCATATCTCTTTGCATATAAGTAATAATATTGCCTCAAGTAAAGCCCAAGTGTGTGAAGCGAAGCTTATTTTTCCGCATCAGATGAGTAAAGATGAGGTATACGTACTAAACCGGTGGAGAGTGTAGAGAAACTATAGGAGACAATTTGCTCAGACCACTGATATCCTCACGGTCTCTTTCTACGGACTCAGTCAAGCCCGACGACTAGGATGTTATTCGAGTGGGTCGTCTTAATCGATTAAGCATAAAAACGACGAGGGAACTCATCTTGTATAATTACCTTCATAAAGATAAGAAAGAAGTCTCTGTAGTAAGGAATCACATTCAAATTGAACAGAGAGAGAGAGTGGCTTCCTAGTATGCACTGGGAGAATGAGAGAGAGAGGAGGATGATGATGATGATGGGGAATTCTTGGAGAACAAAGTCACCCTCCCAATATTTGCAATCGTTGGTTTTGTATGAGAGGGAGAGTATTTAACGCACAACCCCTCTTGTATAAATGTGCTCCTCCAGTGGATTTCTTATATCTTATTCTACCATTCCCAATGTCTCATTTGTACCATTTCGTCTACTTGTGTGGAATCACCATCATGCCAGACCGGAGCCATTCTCTCTCTCTCTCTCAAGCTTTTAGATAGCCTCGGATGATAACTATAGAAGGATGATGACGATCATGATAATAATAATAATAATCATAATAATAGCAGCCACATTTCTCCCTCTATTTGAGTGACCGGTAGTAGTTTTTCCTACATTTTTAGTCCAATCAGAATTGAATCAACTGCTAGATCCTCATGAAGAAACTCATATAAGAGCGAAATCGGTTAAGAATTCACATTTTGGGTACGCTCTAACTGTCGTAGCAAGCTTTGTTGACAGCTTTCATAATGATTGTTTTGGGTCGAGCCACAAGCTATGTATACTATGTGGAGTGCGTGTATGCGATGTGCGGCACTGTGCGGCTTCCGTGGATAATGTAATCCGCTTAGGACAGGGAAATGTCTTGGACTGACAAGTCTTAGAATTAAGACAGTGTTGAACATGGAGAGAGAAGAGTTCAAAGCGGTACTGCTATGCATAGTAAATATCCTCGTACATATTAGACTGAGTGGAGGAAAGTGTGAGATTATTCAAGGGAGATAGATTTTAAACTGAAGCAGTCTTATTGAGAGGGCACATGTCTCTCACAAATATATAAAGTGAGAAGCGATGTCTCATGTCGTCAAGAGTCGCCAAAGGAATGTAAGCCGAGGAAAAGAACCTCCTCGTCATCATCATGCCTGGGAAATGAGTCCTCGGGATAGATAGAATGCATAATGCACTGTGCCCTGCTCTTTGTTCTACACAGTTTTCAAGGGGCTTTATAGCTGTCCCTATATATCAGGCTTGATGCGTAACAAGGCATAGCTCTTATGCACACAACAGAGTGAGAGAGAGAGAGAGATAGAAATGAGAAAAGGGGGGAGGTCGGCAGACCCCAAAAGTTTTAATTAGATAGAAGAGTGCCAAGATTTATAGGAATAATAATAATGAGTCGCTTTCTCTCTCTCTGCTTTTGCAGCTCATTGGCTTTTAGTTCACTTGCCTACATCTTGCCCGTCTTTCTACTCCTCGTTTTCCAAATGTGTTGGTTGTATTATTGAGGAGGAACAGTGGTGGTAGTATAGTAGAGCAGTGGAGGAATGATCCCCATTTCCTATGCGTAATAATTCCTGTGTAAAACAGTCCCTACCACAAATAAGCCTTCCCTCACTCCCGTCTCTATGCCATCATTTAAAAATCCTTTAAATTAAACGTTAACTCAAAACTTTATCTCTGTCACAGCCTGTGTGTGTACTCAACTGTGTGTTTGATTTCTAATACTGTCCAAATTAGAATCAACCCTCCAACGGATCGTGGAGCGGCGCATACATGTGCGCTGTTAATACAAGACTTTCCAATGTCTTATTATAGTTTTGATAATAATGTTAGTGGACGGTACCGAATGGAGTGTACAAATGCCAGTAGGGCACGCAAAGTCAAATTGACAGACATGTCTCGATATACGTGGGATTCCGCGGTAGACCATTGTCTTGGGTGGTGTGTATGATTATGTAGGGCTTGACACGGTAGTATTGACAAAACAATGGAATCTCTCCCCTCTGTTGTTAGGCTATGCCACAAATTATTTGTTCAAACCACAAAATAACCGATCTGTTTCCCATTTCAATCCCTTTCAAGTGTCCTCAACCACGGCGGCTTCTCTATTCTAACCCGGAATCTATTCAAATCGGGATTATGTTTCAAGTATCAAGTAGCCATGGATATATTTATACACCTTGTGGAGCGAGAGAGGGAGACAGAGAGAGTGGAAAACCACTTACCACCTTGTTGGCATTAGAACCACAGTTAGTACTAGGCGAAATAGCTCGACCGACACCATTTAAGCCAACTTACATACATATTTGACTCTAAAACCCTCTCCTTGTTTAATGCAAGAGTTTCCTAAAGCCTCTCATATAGACATTAAGCGTGAATAAAAGGATTCTTTACTACCAAGTCGTTCACTTCTGTGGAATCATTTAGCACTACTCAATGCAATCTTCCTTCCCCTTATAGCTTAGCATTGCTTTCTCGACAGGATCTTGTTTTCTATTCGCAATCGGAGATCATACAGCCTCTCAATTACCATTGCGAAGCATATGCACCGTATCCAAGGCACCAATATCTGGTCATTTTGATGGCAGGGAAAAACTAGGGTAGTCGCAAAGGTCATAAACGGAAATGGAGGGTGAAGAATTGGGAATGTAAAGCTCATGTCTTCATATTCTAATGACTTGGACAACCGTTTGTTATGAAGATCAACGGTAGCAGAATACAGTGAGGAAGGAAATATGAAGAGTCTTCAAGGTACATAATATGACATTAAGTGGGCTTATCGTAGTCCTGAAATTGACTAGATGGATGAGGACGGGTGATTTTTCACTCATAGGGGCCTTGAGAGAGAGAGATAGAGCGTGAGGGTGGCTTTCTGTACCGTAAAACATGTCGTATTTGGTGGGACACTCATAAACGCTGGAGTTGCAGTTATTTTTTGTGCTGTACCTCCGGACATCCAATGAACGCGACTATTCGGATTAAATGCGAAGAACTGTAGGAGATGGGGGCTTAGGGAGAGTACGCAATTTTTAAGTTTGATTTTGCAGAAATAGTTGCGAAAAGGAGACCGCCTACTTAATTTTTAGAATTCTGTTAATTCATCCAAATTTTTGGCAAAATTATGAAATTGTTACTGCTCGGACATTTAATTTTCTAAATCAACACCGGACCTCTATTTTAAGCGGGAGTGTTGCATCGCTTGTTGCATAAACATCAGGGTAGCTAATACAAGTTTTACGGTATAAGTTACATAATAGATAGCCGCGTGTTAGGACTACATGGATGGTTCATGTTATTACTAGTGGCATTTGGAGTGTACACAGACCTTGGCTGTGTATGTATTTTCATGGGTAGTTAGTGGGCCGTGATAAATGATACGGTACTCCACCCCTGGATTCATACGTCAAACACGCTATTAATTACAAGGTAGCCGCACATCAATTACACAGCTACGTACATACACACAGGCCGCGGCCCCTGTGCCCTCAAACAAAGACAGAGCAGAGCATTTATACTCTTTCAGCAAAGCCGTCGAGTCAAAATGGAACTATCATTTTCCAGAGCTCATTTCACCAAAGAGAGATAGAAAGGGACCGCCAAACCATTTTCTCTTCCTGCCACGGGTCAACAACAGGTGTGAAGCCGGAGAAATGAAACGAATTTTAATTGACGACATCCCCTCTCCCTGTATGACTAAATGTGAGCACGTTTACAAGGGTCAATTCACACGTTTCCCCACTGTCATCATCGTCATTAGCATCCACACAATTATTTCACTGCGTAATAGCTCGGGCTCTTATCATCCCGTGGCAAAACATAGACGCCTTAATGTCTCCATTTAGCTTGGCACATTTTAACTTTAATCGCCCCCTCCTTTGCAATGGCGTGAGCGAGGATACGTGTGTCTGAATGCGAAGTAATTAATTTTAGGTTACGATCATGATGATGGCATTATGTCATTCTGAACCCCCGCCTTGTTCTGGGTAAAAAAACAAGCGTACTGCATACGTGCTGACCTTCATGCATTAATCATAGCTAACATTCCCACAGCCACTTACCATTTCTTCCCACGTACACTCACTCCTCGCCCTCACCCCCATAGTAAAAATGAACAGGTGGATATCTACTTCAAATTTAATGTCCCCCTTGTGGGCCCTTTCATCATGAGCATTTACAATTTTTCTCCATCTCAGCCTCATCCACTCTTGCTTTTCCGTTGAGTAGCATGGATTTGATGGGACTGTACAAATCATAGATCTCTGACTTGACCTACCTTGATGCGGTACAATGGATACTTGAGCACGTTTCCAGACTGAAATCACTTCCTTATTCTCTAGTGCATAAGAACAAATGAGGAGTGAATAAGTTTTGGTAATGTCATCGTACGCAAGTTTGACATGAGCAAAGGATTTCATTACAATGACCGCGTTGAGATGCAGAAAAGTGAACAAGAGTGTAAAAAGTTGTTAGTCTATTGATATGAACAACTTTTCAAGGAACATTCAAGTTGGCCATAGCGAAGGAATTAATTGTGAAAGAAAGTTTATATGCACTGTAACTTTCTCTGCTTTGCTACACATGTCTATATGCGTTATCTAAGTAGCACGTCCTTCTCAACTTTGGATGCACCGCAAACACCCCTTATTACTTGTGCTAATAGGTAACCCGGATTTAAGCTCCAAATTCGTCTCGTGGGGTGTCTAAGTATGTGCAAGAGCCATGAGAAGAGTGTCCAACTTCAACTTCTCTTTCATCACGTTCGTCTGCAGTCGGCATGTCATGGCATCCTCGGGATTGTTAGTGCTAACTTGGACCGTGAATGTAGGAATGGTGCTAATAGCGAGTGTGCGACTACGGGAAGTTAGAGATGGCAGGGTCATATGATGGCAGATTCCAACACAAGCTCATAGATTCGCAGTTCATGATGAAGTAATCATGTAATTTGCATACAGCAGCCTCACCCAGGACATTCAGTCAGACTTGGCGTATGTGGAAGTTGTTCCTGCAGATATGTATGCATGTTGCTATGCTCGAGTTGTTAATAGAAGGGCGCAGTAGTGAAAGCAGGCTTTCACCTTTGAAATTAGCTTCATAAGAGAGAGAGGGAGTAGAATTGGAGAATTGTACTGTGAACAAGACGCATGTGAATATGAAGAGGAGTCCAATTAACATTTTAATCCATGATCAAGCAGCATGCAGACACACACATATGCAAAATAAATCAGTTCCCTCTTGATATTCAAATGGGACTGATCGTGTGGGCTTCACAAATTTACTCGTCAACAATCCCTTCACCGCACGACTTTATACTTCTCGTCCCAATTACAACGGCAGCAGTAGCAGCAATGAGCACCGAGGAGATCTCCCTTATCACGTTCTAGACGAGTGAATTTAGGGGGATTCTCCATGCCATGGTGCTGTGTAAAAGGGAGCGACAACTACATGCTCAATGTACCACAACGAACAACATGACGTATACCGCAATATGAGTTCATATATATGTGTGAAGTAAATGTACGTAATTGAAAATCTTGTAAGGCCAATAGTTGTATGATTGCAAATGTCATACGTGTGTGCAAGTACTTAGTCAGCCACAAAACTCAATTCAGCTCTTGTGTGTTTCCATGCTGGCGTGTACATATCGAGCCAGGGAAACTTTTCCTCATTCAACGACAACCCCTTGCTCTGCCTTTAAAATTCCATTGAATCCATTCAATTACGCCTCAAAAAATCACTTGCTCAACCACCACTAAGTACTATTGCGCACTTGACACGCACAAAAACTAGCTTTACTCTCCTATTCTAAAATAAGAAGAACCACACCTGAATTTGAATACTGAAGTTGGCAGTCAGCACCACTGGAATTATTTCTACCAGTAGAGAGCCTTTTCTCGTTGACAAGGTTAATCCTAGATAGACAGGAAGAGAAGCTCTATTTCCATATATATCTTACTTAGATAAAAGTTACAAGGGAAAACTGAAGGTTTGGGACGCACAGTAGAGAGAGAGAGAAACACTTTGAATTAATCACCACGAGCTCAAATCCGATTAAATACACGTCTGCCAAGCATTAGTACCCAATAAATTCACACTAGACCGATGTCCACTACGGCAATTGGCTACATTAATAGGTCAGTTTAATTTTTTCGAGTGGCTCCATGGTGGTTGGAAACAGTGGGAGACGAAAAGGAGGAAAAACCTTTGGCTGCATCTGGCTGCAGCACTGTCAGCTCCTCGCCCCAGCCTTCCACCCTTATCAGAAACATTACATACAGACACCCCCAGGACTATGTAGCTTCCTGTGATACTTCCGCACACAATGCATTCCCTCCTCCCGGCTCCTTTCTGTTCCTTCACAAATTCATTCCTTTTCCCCTCGACTGTGTAGGAGCGGATCATTACACGCGGAAGATTTTTACACTTGATACTGTGAACAATAGAGCTCGCTACAAATTAAGGAATAAATAACAATGGAATGGTGACATAACTTATGCGGCTTCTAAATGAGTCTCTCATACATACAAAGGGGAAGGTTAAATCTGAGAGTGGTAATGTGCTACCACACTACACTACCACTTGCTTCTTCTGATATGGAAAACTATATTCTAGCCTCATTTGGCCCATGTCTACTCCTTGTTGAGTGCGTGTATGTGTGTAATCTTTCAAGCAGAGTGCTAATAAGAGGAAAAAGCGGATGCAAATGCACCCACTACAGTTACTACTGGACTAGCAAGAAAATTCCAAGTGGTCCTAACAAGAGTAAGTGAGTGCTCTTAGTCAGTGCCAAGAGTGGGAAGAGAAAATAAATATTCCGGACCATCATCGGTTCAGTTGAATTCATTGGTAAAAGAAAGAGAGAGGGGATGGCAAGATTCCGGCCGCCTTCGTCCCATTCTTTTTAGTTACTTTAAGAGTCTTTTGCTCTGTGCAAAAGAAGGAGATAGATTAGTGAAGACGAAGAAATAAGGGCACACAGCAGAATGTATGGAATTGCAAAGAAGTGAGAGAGAGAGAAAGGGCGAGAGAGCTGTGAGTGAGAGCGTCCTTTGTTGTTCCAACACGATGGCTAATTGAATGCATTTTCACATAGGGACACACACGTATACGTACTGTCAACCAGAGGTGGTTCCCTCTCTATTCATTTCCGCGTTGACAAGTCCTTTAGTCTCACTACCATTCTTTCCCTCTGTGTGTACATATGGACGTGTGTGTGTGTGCGGTGCACATAGGCGACGAGAGAAGAGAGGGCATCATACACAAGAAGATATTGGAGCATTGAGATGTAAGGCAGCAAAGAACCATGTGACTATTATGTTTTTGCCCTAAAATGTGTGTGTGTGTGTGTATGCTTGTCCTCGTCCAAGCTCCATAAGCATTTGGTGGTGGTGGTGGTGTGTACAGATGTCATGGTAGATGCATGTGTATGTGTGCGTGTGTGTGAAAAGAAAGAGTGGATCTGAATGGGCGAAACGACGTCGAGAGCGAGAGAGAGAGAGAGAAAAGAAAATGGGAAGGAGGTGGAAGGAAAAGAAAATGCGGAACCAGCGAGAGAGAGAGGCTCTGTGGGTTACAGAAATGTATTCCAAGATTTCCACTTAATTTAGCAGAGAGAGACGGCCTGCTAATGAGTTTTGTGCAATCTAACAGAAAAAGGAACCCTAGCCCATCCAGCACATAGAACAGCAAGCTGGAGCACTATAAACCCCAGTGAAAGCCTTACTAAATTGTATAATAAGGCACGGCCATGAGACCCTCGTCTTTTCTCCTCTTTATTTCTTCTTTTCTCTCTCTCTCTCTCTCCCACACTCCTACTCACTTTCTCTATCTCACTCCACTCTCCATCGCCTTGACATGACAGTCCCCACCCTGCATATGCAGGGGTGTACTACTGAGAAATCACTCTATCCGACCCTCTCTCTCTCTCTCGCGGCACATAATCAGGCCAACTAATATCCCTAATCAGTCCAGGCACTGTGAAAAACAGGCTGAGAAAACTGAGCTGCATACAAAATGCATGGAGGATGCGGAAAGAGTATTCTATTCTCACTTATTTTCTTCTCTTCTGCACAATGTCTCGCTCCTGCCTGTCTTCTGTCTTTCACACCAGACGGATGGCGGTGTAATCCGGGCGAAAAAGGAAAAATTCCAGCTCTCTGTAATGTCATTTGGCCTACGGTGGTGGCTCTAGCACTGTGGCAATCAGCTCCCTCCTGAAGGCCGTTGGCATAGTTGTGCCAAGAAAGGAATGAATTAACTGACAAAGAATGCCAACAACTGATCAAGCTATGAGGATGGCGATGGTGGTGAACAGCAGAGCGGATGTAATAGATTGCATCATATTTAAGACACACAAGGAGGGATAATGCCATAAGTACACATGCACATAGTCTCGTGGTGTGGAAAATACTGCGGATGAGTGTGTGTGTTTTCTTCCAACAGAGAATCCAACTCAGCTGATGGCTTGGCAAAGGTAATATCAAGCGGATAGAGGAGAGAGCGGACCTTAACCCTCATCAAGTGCAAGAGGAACAGCAGGAGCCAAAGCACACGCACTATCCGCTAGAATGCACACCATGTGCTCGCACTTATACACACTAATCTCTTTTCCCTACCGAATCCTACAGAGGACAAAAATGATCCTTCCATAAGGGAGCGGTGGATTTTATGAGAGTACAGGATGCTATCCTCATAAAAGTCCTCCACTACCAGCCATTTCTTCAATTAATATATTTTTCCGAGTATCCTCCTTCTTCATAGTGAGCATCAGTCCACGCACCACGGTGCTCCCATATATACATAACGTAGCCAAACGAGATCATCATATGGACTCGAGCACTTTGCTGCAACACGCCTTGCTCTCGCAATTTTTTCACTCCTCTCTAAGTACTAAAATTCACCAAACCCCAGCCGATTGTCTTCGTGCAGTCCGCCATAGGATTCTGAATACAGAGATGTACGCATCAATCACAAGAATCCAAATTTTCTGCGGGGCAGTCCCATACTCATAATAGTGGTTATGCAAAGGCTTGCTAGATAGAACCTACTGGATTTTGTTGAAAAGAAAATGAATTTGACTCCGTATTATTGTAATCCCTTCTGAATACTCTGACCGCTTGTGTAACTATCTGAGTGGAGTGTATAAGAATTTTGTTAAAACGCAAAACAATTTTAAACCAATAAAAAACTCATTCCCTTTTATCTAGCAAGAGTAAGTTGTATGTTTCCTAGTGCTTTTTTTGCAACTGCCATGTGTATAGGTACATGGGAATATCAAGTAACCCTTTACGCACATTAGTAGCTTGTCAAGCACTAGTATAACCCCCAAGCGTTGAGTAGATATACAGGCAGAGGACACTTTTGTCTATAGGCGTGTAGTTGCTGGAATCAGACACACGGAAATAACTACTCTACTCACTCTAATGGATGCCCCGAAGAATTGCTGAGGCAGAGAAGAACTTTATCATATTAATCGTATCATCGTGTATCAGTAATTCAGAATGGTTTGTGGAAAAAACCAGTGGGAAGTCGGCTTTTCATTAAACTTTTAAAAAGTCTTCAGGGCTGATAAAGTTTAAAACGTGTCTAATTTCGTTGGCGTCTCCGTCTTTCTCTCTCTCTTTCTCTCTCCTAACCCTTCATTCTCTGTCCACGAGTGAGAGGAGCTTGGATAGAAAACTTGCTCTTGCCTCTGCTTGCAATTAATACTCGTCCCTGAATATCCTTTTCGACAAGATATTGCGCAGGAAAATAACTCGCTCTCTCCTCTGTCTGACCCTCCACGAATTTTCTCACCACTTATATATGACTAAAATAGAAGTTGTGGCTTCTGAAATGTACAAGCCATGGATAGTAAATCCAAGCCACTAAGAACAAGATAGAAAGAGTGAGTAGATTTTAACCGTGCTTTCATCCTGTACTTGAGCAGAGTTTGGAAATCTGTTTAATATAAACTACAACATTCGCTGAGCCAACCCCCACATTGTACATAGTGAGCGCTCCATGTATGTACGTAGACAGTGTAAGTGACTGCGTGTGTGTGTGTGTCTGTAGAAAGGAGAAAAGAGAGCGAGAGAGTTGCTTCTTTTTCCCCTCCTCCAGGCTCATACTCTTCTCAATTATTTAAAACTTTATTAAAGCAACTCCTTAGCAGAGCCCTCAAAAAATTAACTATGCTCTTAATGAAGCCCATCGAATTCAGTCACCGCAGCCGTCAAACAAAAAGAGCAATGTCTGGAATTTACATAGTCAAACCGGGGAAAGCTCTACCACTCTAGAGCACCATTACATAAGAATGGACCCTTACAACAGCTCATGTGTGAGTGAGAAGGAGATAGAGTGTACAGTCCTGCTGCATGTCTGCTGCTAGAGGTTCCGCGTAAATACAGTCGTAATGAGAGACAAGGAATCGGGACCACTGGGAGAGAGTTAATTGAGATTCGTGAGGTTTTTATCCTGTTTCCAAGCCCTAGCTAACTTAATTAACCCTGCAATTTAATTTTGCACACAAAGTGCTTAACATCCCTCCTCCGGGCATTCATACTAACTAGAGCAGTGGAAGGAAAGGCGTCAGAACCAGGAGCTCTTGGCTTCGAGCAACAGTAGTGAGTCCTTCTTCTCCTCTCACTTCCTTAAACGTTGAAAGTGAGAGGCGAAAACGCGGACTCATTAATCTGAACAAGAGATAGAGACGACCCAGGGGCAACTACAGTGGCGGACAAGAAAGGAAGGAGAAAGCCGAGACGAAGAGGGCGAGAGAGAGAGAAGCTGAGAAAAATACTCATTCATCCTCTCCATTAATTTTTAATCCCTTCATTTACAGCATGGGAACTTTTACCTTGGAAAAATCCTCAAAATTTTACCCATTTCCCCTCCCCCACTCCCCTGTATCACACATTGTCTTATCTCGCCGTCCATGCATCAACTGTGCCTTCTCCACCGGGTCCATTATTACAGGGTATGGGATGGTAACAACACAATAATTCATAACGAGGCCAAAATATGGCTTTCATTAGTACACAGAATAATTTCTAAGAGTTTACTGTCTTATCTGCAAAGGTGACAGAGTTCACCGAGCAGCACAAACTATCATTAAATGAGAAAAGGAATGTATGTAAGAAGGATGTTCAGCTTTGCTACAAGCTCAGGAGGAGGAGGAAAAGGAGGCAAAAAGTTGAATAAAATTAGTTCAAGTGATTCTTTGTAGTGAAAATGAGAGGGTGAAATAGAAGGAGAATGAGGCGACAGCAGGAGAGGATCAAGCCTAAGGTTGAGCATACAAACCTCCCTCTTTCAGTTTGTGCGGCGTACACATAGTTTGTTGCATAGGAACAAGTGTATACTGCATGAACCAGTGGGGACGAGAAACTCAAAGGGAAAAAACCACAAGAGCGTGAAAGAATCATGGAAAAGCCGCTTTTTCTAAATGGAATCACTGCATATACTCACGCTATTACTCCATTTAAAGCAAAGGCTTATACAGTACGTGAAGCGGCATAACAGACACAAGAGGATGATTATGATGCTCCACCCAGCTAACATATGAATGTACACACGTACACTAAGGACTGTGTATCCCATGCGAAACGCTTCAGCTTCTGTAGCATACATAAGTGCTTCTCCTTTACACCCTTTTCCAATTTTTCCCACCAACTTGAGCGCTTTAACACAAACAAACTCTTACAAGGGAAATTGTAAACTATGCTTGTGTTTATGCACTGATTCAATAGACTCAGAGTGCATACTTGTGGCACAGACAAAAGGCTACAGAGACAGGAGAAAGAAAAGTAGATGATGCTTCATTGGTTGTAGAAAAATAAGCCTGAAGCTGAACATGTTTGTAGTCACTGCTAAAGTGTTCATTCATTTTTTCCCTCCGCTCTATCCTCTCATAAGCACATAATGTGTCTATCCGACGGCACAAGTGACGTCAGGTGAAGTAGGGTGGTCGGTGTGTCAGGAGGCATGGGTGATAAATCGGTTGCTTATGCTCCTTTTCATTCCGCTTTTTCACACTGATCCACCCGCCATATCTGTCCAAGTGAAAATCGCTGTTGACCGCAATGATGATAAAATGTTTTTTTTTTACCTCAACAGTCCTCAGAATCTTTTATATATTTGTGACGCGAGCAGGGATGAACGTTGGTAGAATACACAATTGTCAAATGTACTGCGTGAGATGAACCAGAAAGAAGAAGAGGAGGATACTTGTGGGAGTAAGAAACAAATTACTTTGTCATCATCATTCTATAGACTTATCTGTTGCTTTCACTATAATTGTGTCCCAATGCTGGTGGAAGTCGTTAAAGGAAAGCTTACCTTTGAGACCGTTTGGAATTAGTAGCTAGATTTGTGACGGCTACAGGCCTGAGAGGTAATACAACCCGTTTTATTACGCTGCACACACACACACATATTATATATATATATATACTTCGCCTCCTATGTACTTGGAGGGGAGACAGTGTATCTTGTCGACACAATACTGCATCCCTATCGTCACATAGGTCCAATTTGATGCCTCATAACCTTGGAGAACTAATGGAAATAAAAATCAAAATGACTTCAGCGACATCGTCGATATCTCCTAACCAGTCTATACTTCTTAGGTATACTCTTAGGACACACACTCTAATGTACTCCTGGAAGCCGTGTACATGAGTGGTTTGTTTTTGAACACGAATGTATGTGCTACCATGGCAACCCCTTGAAGAGTGCTACAAAGAATAGATTGAGGGAATCAGTTATGGCTTCATTTTTTTAATTACAAGAACACATGCATGGAAAGATGAGTTTCTTCATAAGAAAGGCTCTGGTTTCATGGATGTATGTGTGTGGGTGTATTTTTCAATATACGCTACGATATGTACTAATTTGTTTCAGGGAAAATACATGGAACTGGGAAAGGCTATTGACATATGGTACGTCGTCAGGTGGAAGTTTTGATGAATTCTTTTCTCATTTTCTGAGCACGATGACGATGAAGAGAGAGAGAGAGAAATAATGAAGAGAAATTGGCTTCATATAAAAAGTTACCTCTGATTTTTTTAGTTTTTTTCCTGCCATTTCTACTGAATCTCCTAGTACATATGCATTAGGTATGTACATCCCTTGTTTCAAACTTTTTTCTTCTTTCTCTACGTATCACCATGCTCCCTGTACCTGAAATAATACGGTTGAAAAAAAAACTTACTGGCTTCAGTGCATTTCGAGTACAACAGACTCTCTCTAATTATCACTCCCGTATGTACACAAGAGGATCATCATCGTGCAAAGTACTCACTATTATGGTGAAGGAACTAGAGAAATGGGAGTTTGTCCGCTAAAAACTTGCATCATCCAATGGAATAATTGTTCTTCTTTGAAAAGACAACTTACAAGAACAACTGCAACTGTTGCACGCAGCAGGGTCAACTTTTATGAATAAAGGATACATACACTAACAACCTCTGGTCTTTCGTGGTCAGGGTTTTCCCTGCTGTACCCCTGTGAGCACTTGATATGCATTGAAAAAGGAGTTATTGGAGGCTCATGGGTATCTCCTGTATGATCTCAGACCTTGGTTAATTTGTTGCGGCCATTCTTTTGGATGTATCAAATTTGCATGAAATAATTCACATGTCTTCAGTTTCGATTTAAAAATCGAGGCCATAGATACAAAAAGGGAGGCACACGTTTGCGTGCTGTCTAAAGTGCAGATAGACGTATGATTACACTATTGCAGTGAAACCAAGTGTTGGAAACTAATAATTGGAAGTTAGTATACTACTTTTATTACTTGGAATTCAAATTGCATGTGATTTCGATGCGTTTGGAATGAACTACAACGTAGAAGGAGAGGCCTTCCATGAGACATTTTTCTCTTCTGGCTCCGTCATAAAGAATTCTAGATTGTTGACAGATGATTTACATGGATTTTGGAAGACGGTGGTGGTGCCGTGCTGTTAGAAGCATGTTGGATGTCCTAATGTAAATTTTAACAGAGTCCTTGATGTTGCGACAGGAATATTAGATTGCTTAGAAACGCAAAGATGATCAGGAGTGTGTGTGTGTACAGCAGAAGCTTCGCCGATGTGTAGCTAAAAGATGTTCAGGAGTTTCTTCTTCCATACTATGTGTGTGTATGTGCTGCTATGGATGGGAAAGTTTCACTTTACTTTTCTCGTTGACTGTTCGTGTGAAGCGGGAGAAAAAGTTTCATCCCATCAACTTTTGCATTAATTTTTTTTGAACCGCACTCACACACACACACTATACTATACTATATACTATACACATAGAGTAGTCTCTCATACATATAAAAAGAAAAGGGGAAACAAGTTGAGGCTCATCAGTTACCTTTCTAAAGTTTGTCATTATCGAGGTTTAATCTCGTATTAATATTTTAATGGGAGAAAAGGAAGAAAAGAGTCTGGTGGAATTAGTCTGCTCTAGGTGACTGTGATGATCGATGATGCTGCATTAGCATCTCCTTTTACGTCCATCAAATTCATCCTCTTTCCGTCTCCTTTCTCTCTCTCTCTCTCTCTCTCTCTCTCTCTCACACACACACACACAGACTTGCACACACACCCACTCTTTTCTCTCTCCCTTTAACACCGAAAACTCTGAAGCAATCTACACACACCCTCATCATCCTTCTCGTCTGTGTGGGTGTATGCGTATAATTACATATTATGTATAATGGTAGCTTGTCAGATACCCGTAGGAGCTCAACTTAATAAACACAAGGACATTTTTTAATCTGCATAACCCAGCACACCATAAGATGAGGGACAAAGAGAGAAAGCATACGTTTCTTTTTGCCATTAGCTCCTCGCAGTGTGAATTAAAAATTTGTAATCATTAATTCCATATGGCAGCAGGAGCCATATACTCTCCCACACTCATTTATCATGCTGAAAATCATGTTTTCATGATAGCACCACTCCTCATAATAGACTCATAACATTTTCATAAATAGCCTCCGGGTCACAACTACCCAGAGAAATGCTTACAAGAGGATGGGAAAAAACTCATGCTATTATTATACCTTTCACGTAAGCTCAGAATCCCGCGGTTCTCCGTAATAATAAAGGTAGTAGGAACGGACACGCTATCCAAGGCCTCACTTTCTTTCACCCTCTCTCTTACAGTGAGCGCCCCACAGTTTATTGGATCCGAGAGGAACAGAGAACGTAATGAAAATGGTGTAATTTCTAATTGTACTTAAGAAACGAAGCTGGAAGCAATGTATGAGAGGTCGTGAGTAGGGTGTTCCTTCATAGAACCGTAAACTACGTGTGTTTCTGTGTATGCTTTTCCTTCGTTGTATGTGAGCGGACCGGAGGAAAACGAGTGCGTGACTAACTCTTGTAACCTGCCGGTCATACAAGCATGGAACAAACAGGACTAATGCAGAGCTGTACCAGTTCCTGGTCCACTTCAGCGGAAAGATAAACTGCGGAATGGCCATGAGGACAAGAAACATGTCTTGTCTCCTTCTTCACTCCCGCTCCCTCAGTACTACACAGCAGTACAGACTACTGAAGGAATGCGTATGGATGCTTGTATGTGGAAATTCCCCCGTAGTGGTATGCTTTGAGAAAAAAGGTAATTTTCCCAGCACTGGTTGCTGTCTTGCGTAAGTACATGAATGGATTGAGTGCATAGACAAAGGGAAACTAGCCTGTGATTCTATTTCCTTTCGTCAAGGCTGCTGGTAGTAGCGAAATAACTTCATTTTCGCACCGGATTTCTCTCTCTCTCTATCCGTGCCGACTCGTTTTCCCCCCGCCCTACTGCTAATGTTCGCAGACGGATGTCAGGAATGCATACAGACATAAAAATCCTTTGGCTTTTCCTCAGAGCAAAAAAAAGAATAGTCCATCAGGTTATACATGACGATGGGCTAACTAGTCCCTACGGTACTGATAGAATGGGCATTGTTTCTCTCTCTCTCTCCCGTCCTCGGCAGCATAATTTCAAGGGAATAAGATATGCTTTGATAGAGGGCTGAAAAAAGGGAAGAAGAATGGATTTGTATTCCACGAAGACAAGGGATGATGCCGGAGGGTTGAGCTTATTGTAATTGATCTGTCCCTAATCAATGAGCCACAATGGAGAAAACTAACATGTTCCATGTGTCCAAAGATCCATATGCAATCTGATAGGACCTGACTTACACTCAAGTGCCAACACTCACTCTCCATGGAAGAATTCATCATCGAATGGAGAGGGTGAGAGGAGTTGGCAGCATCCTTCAGTGGTGTCGATCCTTCAACTACCTCTTTCTCATCCCTTTCTTTTTTCACAAATAGCACATTTCAACACCACAATTACTACTGGAGAAACACAGAGCTCAAGGCCGAGTCATTGCTCGCGTAAGCTGGCTCGTGTGTATTATCTAGCCTTCTTCACATGATTTTTTACTCATGTCCAATCGTTGGAATTTACCCATAGGCTGAACAAGATTTGAGAACGTTCGAAGACGTCTGAATATCATGAGATGGGCTGGAGGAAACTGGAAAGTTGTCTTTGTGTATGTATATACGTATTCTACGTGTAGTAATCGTATCCTCTCAGTCAGTTACTGCTATTCTGTCATCAGTCTGAATGAGACGTATGTGCACATATTACATAGTGACATAGGAAGCCAAAGTACTTTTCTTGTACCATATCACTTCATGGATCTAGCTATAGTGAGGGAATCGACAAGACTATAGTTTTCAGAACGATTGAGTTGCAAAACTTCCGGAAAGAATAGATGGGCATGCCGAAAAAACCTTATTTTATTGTTTTCTCCAACTTTTTCCTCTGTGACACGACATTCCGCCGTCTCTCTTGCCTTTCTTCTCTCTCAACCCCCCGTCCTACTTGCTCCTCCACACTGTGTCCACAAATACAATAGAGATGCTTTCTTCCAGGACAGTGCAGTTACTCTGAACCATGTCTTTACCGTGTGTATCCGCATAAGGATGTGTTTGTGTGTAAAAAAAAAGTAAAAGATCTTTGGAGATTCCAACAGTTTCAATGAAGGGATGACCTTAAGAAACCCCAACTAAAGAGAATATGTGGGGAAAGAGCGACAAAGAGGAAAGAGTATAAGCTGATGGCAAGAGTGAAAGAAAAGGGAGAACAGGGTGCATTAGGTAAAAGCGATTGGGAGGGAATTCTGGAGTGAAGATGGGGTTATGTTGTGCCTGTATAAATGCGGATTTTCTTGTAATGCAACAATGCTTCGTGGCTGCTGTGTAACAATTGTGAGCGTATTAACTGTAAGACTGGTAGAGGACAATATAGAGACACTGAGATGAAGGACAAAAGGAAAGAGACCACGTCCATATAAATAGAGAGATGGGAGTATGTGGATAAGGGTAAGACGGAGCGGGACAAGAGCTAGAGAAAAGTTTGGGGGTGTATAAAACGGAAATTTCTCAATATCTTTCCAATACAGACAAAGTGGATTGAAAGAATCCGGCCAGTTCACTCTGACTCTTTTCTACTCTCTTGTCTAAGCTGAAAATTTTCTTCATCCTAACAGAAAAATAGAAAGCAAATCGGCCAGAAAATTTTCAGCACCAAAAACCGTTCCATTTCGTTAAAAGACAAACTTTGCTGGGATGGAGATTGGTCTCTGTACACGAACCCTAGCATATCACACGGTTCTCTTCGTGGCCAGATGGTTTTTTTCTTTCTGTCTCACTCTTCTTCTGCACGATTCATTGAACCAATTTCCAATAAAGCTACTTAGCCGCTATATATACATAGTATAACCCTTTTCGCCTTTTCCGATTACATAAACTTCATGCTTCGCATGGTCGCCGTACTACTTGGATTCACCTAGCTCATGATGCATTTACCTAATGTCATATTATATGCATTCCAGGAAATGTTCAATTGTACGTGGAAAAAAAATCCAACGGTGCGACCATCCTTGCCATTACGTAGTTCAAATAAATGTAATTTCTGACTCCTTCATGCTTTATCCCATTCTAGAAAGTGTCTTTCTGTCCTCGTACATTTTCCTCTGGAAAAAAGTGTGCGCAATATCCACAATCTCTCAAGTCATTTTCTCCCTTTCATGTTAAATGGATTTTTAATGCATCTTCCCTATTTCCACCGTGCATAACTGTGTGCACACAGCCATCTACCTACACAGGCTCTAGGGATGTTGACTAGAATGACGTGAATTATTAGGAAAGCACTCAGGAAAAATAATCAACTTGTTACATCCATATACACGCTTCTATGGGTCAATTTCCAAGCTAATGAATAACCAAGTTGGTGGCAAAGGGGTCGGGGAAAATCACTTCAAACAACATAGAGAATGTAAATAAAAAATCCTTTAGTGGAATGTTCATGTGGTAACTTTACGTGGCTGTGTGTTGACGTATGAGTACAAGGGGAGTTTGTTTATCAACTATTTCCGGACAACGAGTTGCGAATGTTGTTGAAATGGGTCGATGTTGTATGTGTCGATAGAGATTGTCTGTACATGGGATTTTATGTATATCTCTGTGTCTGTGTGCGAGGAGGGAGAGAAGCCATGAAACTACATTGGTATAACAATTTTCAATTGGTCGCTACAAAATCAAGTCTTTGTCGTACACGAAGCCATAGTCGTGATGAGGTGAAAAGGCAATATCCCAGCTTTGCTGGCTTATGTGTACAGTTCTACTGTACTTGGCCGGCATGGCAAAACAAGTGGAAATAGGGGCTCCCTTTGGTCCACCCTTCAGCACAAATTTTAGTACAGCAGGTAAACGAGCTAGACAGGACGGCCATGGGGAGGATTGCATGTTATTCAAGCATAGAATTAGCCAACCAAGGAGTGATGGGGTTTCGAACTCACACATACTACATGCCCTGTAGGCTCGTACATTGTAGCAGCAGTAGAAAAATTACGATCCGTCGGTACGAAAATAATTTTTGTTCTCTCTCTCTCGTTCCGTCGTCGCGTGTCTTAACATGGAAACAGACCAAATTACACACACCAAAACCTATAATTCCCACTGCCAGCGAACACACAAAGCTTACTAGCTCGCTTTCTCAGAGCCGCAGAAACTTACTCTCCGTACATCCTATCACATCTATCAGATGAAGACGTGTCTCTGTTCGTGCCAATCCCATACTCCCTCTAAGTTTATCTAAGCCAGTAAATACATCCTATGCTTCTAATGCTGAGAACTCCAAGGCAATGCATCCTGGAATGGATGCGTGTTTTCTATGTGTGTGTGTCATTCAGGGTTGCTACTGGGGTAAATAAACCACCGGTATATATGTGAGTGATTGCTGTATTTATTTAGTATGCAGACTGTAATGTGTGGCTTGACCCTGGCTATTGTAGCACCCTTGATTGCATGCCGCTGTGGCATATCAGTAGGGTGAACTAGTCTAGTCGGACATGAAGAGAGTGCACCAGCCGATTCTTATATATAATGCAACATTATAAGGACAATTCACTAATATGCAATTTTTTCCTCCCTCCCATCCATACAAACACACGCACATGATTGTGCTACCATACTACCATGGACGGGGAAAATAACAGGGAATTTAAACGATATAGCAGTGGCTTGTGACTAAGAGCATTGTCGCACGTACGAGTCCTCAAACTTGAGGTTTGTGACGAGAATTGGAATGCCCTGACGTGCTCAACGAACCTTTCTTCTCACACACACTACACTACTACATACTCTGAACATGACCCGATGGCACCTCATAAAAACTCACATCTACACATGAAACGTCCAATGAATGTGCATATGTGCTGTAGGATGAGAATAAAAAATGTACATAATCATCATACACACCGGCAGTCCTTCTCCCACCATATTTACTCAGGTTGCTGCAGATGGGAAAAGTGAAAGGAAAAATGCTTGCAGAGCATGAACAGCTCATAAAACCACCACCCTGAGATGGAAAAATTAACTCTCACGAAGGTGGTGAATGGTACCGCTCAGATAAATTAAGACACGTAATTTTCTTTCTCTTTCTCTCTCTCCTTCTACTGTCTCTTTACACTCGCCCTCACAGTTTTCTCTCACACACAACTCGTGCCTCACACATACTGACGAGGCCTGGCCACATGTACAAGACATAGCGGTTGAGGCAGTTTGGCTGATGGTTACTTCCGTTTCACCGCAATCGCTTCACATTTTTTTATGTTCTTCTCATCAGCCCCACGCAAACCTTTCACGGAATGGAGCCGACGAGGGAATGAATGTGGGAGAAAACGGAGGATAAGTGGACTGTGGGACCACGTCACATATATCCCATACACATGTTCATACTCCACTATACGATTGAAATCCAGGATGATTATAAAGCTAGGAAGCTTCTATTTTACTTCCGTACTGCATCATCAGCAAGTTGTTTGGTGAGGCGGACAGAAGAATGAGGAAAATTGTCAATACACTTAGTAGCGGTACGCAGTAGCGGCAATGATGTAGCGGGGATGATGTTTGAAACGTCGGAGGTGGGCCAGTGTGGTTGAGAGATCCATGCGTTCTAGACTACCACTCTGATAGCAAAGAAGATTTGTCTCTGAAAAGAGGAAGTGGGATTGAGCGGATGCCATGTGGTGGGATACATGAAGGACGATGTGCTGAAATCCCATGAATACACAATAGGTGACCAATGAGTTGAATATGTAAAAACTTTTCTACTTGTACATACAGTAGTGGTGAGTGTGTGTGCGTATGTCTGTAGAAATAAAAGTCGTCCAAGCTTCCCTACCCTTTCCCCTCATCCATCCGGCACACAAGAGAGTTATATTAGGTCCTGTCAGCCGACACTAGATTTACTTTTGTAAATTTGAATGGACTCGCTGTTACATATTTGTCTGACCACCAGAGGACAAACAGACTTACAAAAGCAGACTCAAATGCCATCATCATTCTGTGAATGTGAGTCGGTGGAAGACGGACGACGGGAAAATGGAGCCGTTTTTTCTATCCTATGGCCGAATAAAGGTGAAAGTTTGTCTAAGCACACCCCATTCCATGATCGTTCGTTCAGCTGCAAAGAGACTTGAATTTTTCGCAAGTCTTGCACAAAATTTGAATCCGAATCATTTCCGAAGGAGAAGAAGATGGACGCTCTGTCTCCCTCTTCCAAATGATGGTTACTTTTCCTGTGGGAGGCCGATGAAAAAGAGTCTTGGATCGGAAGCAAAGTCCTCTGAAAAAGGTCATCCGTGAAGACCGCGTCATCACTAGTCACAAGATGACCGTATCTCTCTTTCTCTATTTCTCCTCCACATCCTCTTTGAATGCAAATATTTTCACATCGAATTGTGTTTGCTGTCTCTCACATAGAAGAGAAACTTTTTCCCGAATCATCCCTTCTTCCCAACTTATGATTTCCTCAAACTTGACAAACCACCAACAGCTTCCCTTCCCTTTCTACTCTATCAAACTCCTACCCATCAATGAGTCCACCAACCGAATTATCCTCCTCCTTCAGCTCTGTATCCTTCATATACTTGATTCTACACATGCATGGTCATCCAGCTAATCTCCATATTGGTTCCTTTCAGCCTCGAGTTGTCCCCTCCACCTCCACTGCATACTCAATAGCAATCCAATTGGCTTCCTATCCCTTCCTCTTTTACCCCTCAAAACTTGCTCTGCCGTCCAAAATTCTTTATTCAAATTTAACATGGTTATCCACTTGTTTATTTAAGAGACCGCCGGACTTTGGTTATAACTTGAAAATACTACTAATGGTAGTAGTACTAAGCCAACTAGTGTCACTTAATGACTCAGTAGTGTACAGCGAATGGTAAGCTTAATAGTTCCAGAGTGAAACGATTAAGCTGGCTCGATTGGTAAAAGAAAGAATGTGTGGAGGGGCATGGGAAGAAGACTGTGGGTTCAAGTTACAAGCATACGTAGTACAATGGATTTAGATGGCTTACAGCAACAGCAGTATAGTGCTGGAGGTGGGAAATGATGAGGAAAGAAGAGTGAAAAATTTTCTCTTCTTAACATTCCCCGACATGGAGGGTATTACAAATGTATGGGTCGTCTTTGAGAAGCCAAAAAGCTTCTTAAGGGTCTGCATGATGTGCTCATTCCGAGTCTTACATGAAGCGGAAATTCCCTAGACGGCCCTTTTCCTCTCAACCAACAGACTCATCTAGCTTTCTCTTCTCCTTCTTTATTTCCCTTGTAAGAAATCCAGCGCTCGTCCACCTCTCCCTCAGACACCGGCCTGTATTTCTACCACAAGATACGACGGGTATATTTACGTGAAAAAATTTAGCTCCTTCAACCATATGTACACGTGAGAAGTTACATATACAAGGGGACATTGGATGATGTTGGTGGGAGGAAAATTAATTTTTCCCGCTGTTTCCCCTCCCTTCTACTTCCTCCTTGGTCTAAGTATTCCCTTTTGTAACCCTTCCTCCTCCTTGTTGGATAAAGTAGTTAAGGAACGTATGAAAGTTGCTACTGACACTGTGTAACAATGTACCCTACACAGAGGTGTCATACAATTCCTCACAACAACGATAGACGAGCGCGTCACTTACTTCCACGTCCTTCATGCACATGTACGTATATGTTGCAGCTACTGTAGCCAAACTGTAGAGGCCAACCCGGATTTTCCCTTCTCACGCACACGTAAGTAGGGAAGTTCACCAAGTATGGCACATTATATGAGCTTGTATCGTGTCAAAATTGCCTTTCTTGTAGACCGCACTCCTCATTCCTCCGTTGGATTCTATTGTCGGTAGCCGTAGTTGCAAAACTAGTACCGTAGAAACGTAGTGGTGTACACGCATAGCTACACCAATTTAATTTCCCACCCTGTTGTACTATTCCTTCATTGCATTTCATCCTGTAGGTGTGTGTGTGTGTGTGTGTCTATGTGTGCGTATCAGAAGGATTTGTCTTGTCGTATGAAGAAGAAGCCATTGCAGCCGAACAGCATCAAGACCCTTTGGAGTAGCAAGAAAATCAGAGCAGCATGGTGTATTGACATGGTAGTCACCATCGACGAAGAAGGAAGAAAGTAAAGAGCTCTCTGTCTATTGTATGTCATTGCCAGAAAAAAGGGAGAGGAGGCTTAAAAACATGCCACCACAAGCCAGTGTGTTGCTTACTGCACTGTGATTACATGTGTATGTTTGTCAAACGAACTGATCCGCTTTTAGCCAAACAATAATGGTTCGCCTTTTACTGATAACAATAATGCAATGCGGATAACATTTGACAGTGGTAGGGACTACTGAAAGACCCCTCTAGGAAACATTGATGACGAGTGGACGACAGGGTAGAATGAAAAGTCTTTTGTCTGAGAGAAAGAGAGAGAGGGCAGTTCTCAAAACAAGAGGGTCTACATGGGATCCTCTAACAATTGTACTGCATGTTTGTGTCAAGGGGGTCGGAAGATACCGAAAGAGCTGAGACGCAAGAGATTTCAAAGTAATTTGTCCTGTCCGGGCTGTGTATTTAATGATAGCAGGTTGAGACACAGAAATGTCAAGAACAAAGGGGTTCGGTGTGTGGACGTGTGAAATGGATTGAGAATGAAGGGAAATAGAAGATGACCGTATGGACAGAAAAATCTGAAGGGGACGAGCAGAATGATGAGCAGAAGGCTTTTCAGTCCGTACGTATGTGAGTACAAGGGTGAATTCAAGTGGGCGAGAAAGTGTTGGAGAGTCCGTGTTGGTCCATGTATTAATTAGGTAATTGGAATCACACAGTTGAAAAGATCTATTCAGTGGAGACGTTGTGTGTGTGTGTGTGACTGTGTGCGGGAGGTCCAATGTCATTTCGAGGGAATAACATGGGATTAAATAAACGATGAAAGCGGACAGCTACAAAAGCCTCAGACTCTTCACCAATAACACTCACCCTCACATATTTCCCACTGCTATTCTCTAGATGAACACGGAAGGCTGCTTGTTGTTGTTGAAATGTTTAACTGTCACCAGAGAGGAGAGATACCTTAAGCTAAAGGCTTTCCCCTGGATTTCCTACATGGACAACAGTGCAAAAGGGGGAAAGGCTAAATTGAGTGATTTTCGTTTTGTTGAACAGACCGAGAGGAAAGAGAAAACTCTTAATAAAAGTCCTTTCTAAACAGATAAAGATATTTTTACACAATATCTATCTATATATATATAAAGTGTGTGTATATATATATAAAGAAGCCGGAAGACGTGGAGAGGGAAAAGTCTATCATTAAGGTAGTGCACTTGGGTACATAACAGATTGACAGAGAGAGAGAGAGAGAGGGTTGCTGTGTAGCAGAAGGGCGGCTGGTTGGGCCACCCAGAAGAGAAAACGTATGGAATCCAAAAGGTGCTCTTGACTATTGCACAGAGGGAGATCGAGAGAAATCTTGTCAGGAAAAGAAAATAATGTCCCTTGACTTTTATACAAGCTCTCGTGAGAATTGCCAAAATCCCAACGTTCCTATACATGACAAACTTTTTACAAACTTTTTAGTTTACCTATTGCACGTACGGCAATATGATGTGTCACATATATCTGTTCCCCAAGAACCTATTACAGCTCACACACTCACATCAGCTCTCCTCCAGCCATCTTCCTCATTCCTTTGGTCGTTCGCTTTAAAAAAAAACTCAAATACTTTCTTTCCAAACAGTTCCCTTTCTTTCCATTCCCTTCACCTCAAGCTTCTAACTTGATTTCCTCCTATTGGCAACGTCCAAATACACACAAGGTCCTCGTTGTGTTGTGTAAGGTGATTATCACAAGAGCATGAATGCTGAAGGAATTTGGATTAAACATCCCTGGAAGGTAGCGAGCGCTGTCATATGTGTGTTTGTGTGTGTCCCTTTATGTGCCAGCGGAGAATGAAGAAGATCATAAAAAAGGAATGTCCTCGCCCTTGTGAGCACAAGAACAGCACTAGTGCAGACGTAGCATGTGAAAAAGTTACACTAGTCATATCTATCATCATAAATGTAGATAATAATTCGCTCGTTAATGTCAATGAATCAATATTATATGAGTCTCATACAAGGGACTGTGCCGAGTGCCCACGGTAGAGGACATCTGATCATATTGCCTCTCTCCATTCCTATTAGTTTCTTATGTGATCGAGAGCAGGGAGGTAGTAAAAATGCCCGAAAGAAATACGAAAGGGCAATGGTGGCACACTCATGGGCACCGTCAACCACCCCGTTCGTACCCTCGCCTCTGCATCCGGGCCTGGCTAGACAGTATTATTGCTACACAAATTTTTCTACTATCCACTTACATTTTGCCACTCCTCAGCCTTTTATATAAATGTCATATTTCCCGGTGTATTTCAATAATCCACCCCCAATGAACTGTACAAGTTAGTGTGAGGACAAAGTAGCATTCAGCGGCTAATCATTTGAAGCAGAGACATGTGTGTATTGTGTTAGAGAGCCATGATAAAGTAGTTCACTTCAACACTTGTTCCCCACTAGCAAACAGCTCAATCTATACATGAGCACAGTACATACGACGTGGGCATATGGTCAGAAATCCACCCTCTCATATATGTAAGCACAAGCACATGCCATCCGGACAAATTATATTGTTTTATTTAGACCATCCAAACCGACTCCCTGTAGGAATTAATTCAAATGTATACACTGCTAAATGCTACCGTGAGGTCACTACCACCCTAATGCCTGTAAACCCTCAGTTATCACGCTATGCATCACGCACACACTCGACGCATACGGACTCCCAAGGTGGGAGCAGACCGTGAGTGACACCCTAAAGCGTGACAAGCCGTTTATGTAGGCATGAGGTAGAAACCTATTCTCTGACAACGTTTTATGTGAGAGACTTTGAACTGTTATTTACGAGCAGGACGAAGAGCAAATGAATTATTGCTGGGAAAGTCAAGAGAAGAAAGGTTTTAGTGGGAGAAAAGGGTTGTGATTGAAGAGCCAGATTTTTTTCCCTATCCTTCTCCGGTCTGATAGATGGATCAAATGAAATTCATGTCGGGCCAGGTTTACCAATCATCTTCCATACTGCCATGAAGGATAGTTAAGGAGAAGAGACATGGATAAGAGCGTCACTACTACTTAGATAACTGAGCCAAGACATGACAAGTTTTACTGAGCGAAGTCACTGTGAGTTAGCAAGGAAGGAGGACGGAAAAAAAGTTTAAGCAAATGATTAATATCCCAGAGTTAAAAGTAGGATTTTTCTTAAGCTTCCCGTCTCCAAGTCTACAAGAGTGAGGGATGTGATGTTGACGATAACGGTGTATGTGTACAAACTGACGCATTTATACTTAGTAACTAACCCGGTGGAATGAAAGGGGGTTGTAGAACATCCTCATATGGTCGCGTGTACGTTCATATATATGTGTGTAAGTGTGTGGAGGGCTATCCGAACTCGTTAAATTTAAGTGTCGTTACTATGTTTACACACGTACGAGTGACGAGAGTGAGTGAGCAGGGGAGGAGAGAACGTGTAAAACTATTTCACAGGATTTTTTTACACAGGCATTATTATTCCTTATTTCACCCACCTCGCGCACACACACACATACACACTCTCCCTCTCTCATCTTTTTCCTTAAGGCAATGATTTATTTCCAATGCATCGCTCTCCCACACATATGCAACACGAACACACCTAGGACCATATGATGACAGTGCTAATTCAACTTTAATACACTTAAGAGAGGGATTTTTTTCAACATCCTCTTCGTCTTGGCTCTAGCCTTCCACTATCATCACCCAAGAAATGAGGACGATGAGCGGATACAGCTAGTTAAACCCTTGGTGTACATTTCAGTGTCATTTGACTGGCTTCAGCTTTACCACTGCAACGAGACTAATGGGCTCAGGGATTACATGGTGGCAATCCTCCAGGGCAGATGCATTATCATCACAATCTTACCACAAAGATTACATAAGGAAAGCAAAACTGGGAAAGAAATTAGCATTTTTATATCTCTTCACACAGTCTGAGAGAGGAGCAGTTGGGGTCGTTATGAGACAAAAGGCTTTTAACAGCACTGGGGCATTGCACCCTCATTCCTCTCCACACGCACAAAGTAATTCGGACGGGCTGGAACTAGGTGAAAAGATTAACTTTCCACCGTGTCCCCTGCTTTCTTATGTGAGCGAAGCTTGCGGACTGAGTGAGTGAGGGATACTAAACTCACAAGTACGCCGGCATGATCTGAATTCTCAACTGGAAGAACCAAGGCCTTTGCCGATTTTATTTTTCGCATGCCCATTTGGGTGAGGGAAAGTGTCCGAGGAGCGAAGCTGGGGGAAATGGATGGAAAAAAGCTTGAATTTTATGAAACGACTACCGAATGTGTGTGCGCTTCAGTTAGAACACTCGTATATGTGGCGGTTGACTGCGGAAGTAGCTTGTGGTCGATGAAGTGAAAGTAAGTGGAAAGGGAAAGCTGGTCATTGACGTAAATTGTCTTTAAGAATGCAAAACCTTTCCATGGAACATTCAGTTGGTGGCAATTGGAAATTGAAAAATATTCAAAGTAGTTCCCCTTCTCAGGAAAAGAAGCAAAGGAGAAGAAAACTGGAACGGGAGAGCGAGAGAGAGAGGGGAGGGTGTGGATGGGACGATATGTGGAAAGCATTTAAAGATATTTTCCTCCTGCACAACTGTGAGCATGGGGAACGGTCTAAGGTAGGGTAATCCTTTAGAATATCCTTGGCCGAAAAATTCACCGTATTAGCCATCATGCATGCGAGAGCTGAGGTGATTTTCAAGGAGGAATCCACAAACTG
This sequence comes from Deuterosminthurus bicinctus, assembly GCA_034698825.1. Taxonomy (NCBI): domain Eukaryota; kingdom Metazoa; phylum Arthropoda; class Collembola; order Symphypleona; family Bourletiellidae; genus Deuterosminthurus; species Deuterosminthurus bicinctus. The sequence goes on from JAQIWI010000021.1 coordinate 64,514, forward strand.
TGTAGATTTGAATGAGCAACCATTGCGGCGGGGGTTGAAAAAAAAGATGTATGCCCAAGGAACTGTATTATGTGGGTGTAGGTAGGCGCAGTGACTCTAATATTTCCCATTCATCTCAGGTTTTCCCCTTCACTCCGTTACTCTCTTTTTCACTCAGTCTCCTGTCTGTAGCCTCACCATGACCGCATATTCATACGCATTTTCAACTCACTCACTTACCACTTTCACTTCTCCTTCCTCTTTATTTGACTGAAAGGATGAACACCTTTTCCCCATCCACAGACCGCAGACCTTTCTTTTCTTCTCTCTCTCTCTCCTTTTTTGCCTATTCTATGTCTTGTCAGGCTTTGTCGGTAAAAAGGGAACATTGCTGGTTATGATGATGATGCTGCTGCTGGTAGAATCTACCTGCCTTTTCGATCCTTTCGCACATTTGCCCATCTCTCTTTTTTCTCCACCTCTCTATCTCATCCACATGTACTTTTACGGCAGTCGGGTCACTTCATTTTACATGCTCGCGAAAATGTTATGTAACCTTCCTTTCTGCCCGGGGCTTGTAAAATATTCTGTGCCATGGAGGGAAATGTTGCAGTGAGGGAAATAGGTAACTCGTCACCAAACATTTTCACTTGTCGCTACCTCTGAGTGCGGAGTAATGTTAGGTCGTCTTCCTGGCTTGTCTCACTAGGTCCATGCACCACTAAAAAAATACAAAGCGTCGCAAACTTTTCCTGGACTTGCTTCGCATCCTCCTCCTTCTTTTCTCCTGCAACTCCCATTCTTACAACTTTTTAACTCCACAAATGCCTCCAAGACATGTCTTGAATATATTTCCAACTTTTCTTATGGATCTTCCTATTTTCTTTCTTTCCTTCCGCTTCTAATATGTGTCCACATGTAGACCTTCCCTTGGTGAAGTCCTTTGGAAAAGCCACCGCTGTCCTTGCACAGTAAACAATATGACCACAACGTCAAGTGTTAAATGTGCATTTCCAGACTCTGAGTCCTTGACTAGCTGAGGGTCCGATTATGAGACTTAAAACAGCAGGCCTTTCAGAATCCTTTTTAGTCTGGACTCAGTCCGCCCAGATGTTGCGTGGTCAAAGTTTAAAAGACGCAAGCAGACCATCGCGAGATAAGACATTATGTGAAAATTTATAAATAAGATAAATTAATTCAACACAGCCTGCCCTGATAACCTGTCCTGTTCCAACTGGAAGGGGAGAGTCCCTGTTTTATATCATCCAAAGCAAGGAGGCACTCCACCCTGCACAACATGCATAAAGTAAGTGAGATGAGACTTGCACAAAACCATGTTTCTGCAGTCCCGATTTCTCCTCAACTTTCCTTTCCTAACCCTCACGGCCCTATGTCATTCTTAATTCGTCCATTCATAATGGCAAATAACTTATTGCCATGGAAAAACCGAAATACTAATATATCACCACCAGCCCTCAAGTCTATGGAATATTTACACACACATGCACACAGATACTATATCCACATTCTTCCGCACAGTCAGAGGGAAGAAAATCTAGTAAAACTTGTGTCTGCTTCTATTGAGGAAGAGCAAGAGGAGACGATTAAGGAGTGTGGCAAAAGTAAAGACAAACTAATATTTTGGATGAGAAATTCCACAGATTTCATCACATGCTATATAGTTTGTACAGAGGGGCACATGTGCTCGTTTCCCTCCTCATCCTCAGCTCATATCTGTAAGTTAGAGACACTTTAAAAACCAGATTCAGTCAGATTTTGGGAGAAATTCATATATAACTTTTCCAACTGTTGGCTAATAAGTAGGAGCAGGAATGTGAAGAGGGTGGCGGTGGTGGCTTCTGTTATTATACATAAACTCAGCCTTCTACATAAACTCACAATGTGCCTCATACTTTTAAAACATAATACTATTCCGTCATCCAGTCTTCGCTTTCCTTTTATAATCACATTCAACTGACTAGACTTGATGAAGTAACTAGCTTTATATTACTATGCAGCAAAAGAAAAGACAGAGAGAGAGAGAGAGGGCGAGAGAGGTTCTATCTTCAGTTAAAAAGCCAAGTGGCATCTGCTGTCTTATATATGCATGTTTGAAGGGATGGAGACGGAAAAGGAATAAATAAGGATGCAATTACAGCCGCCGTTGTATAACTGTAGTATATTATAGACACGTCTATCGGTAAAGTCGTCATCGTCAGTGGTAGAGAGTTTTATGCGCTGCACATCCTATGATTCTCGACCAGCGAGAGTGAAATTCGTCCTGTGCTTTCGTTTCCCTACCAACCGATGATGCAATGTGAACTAAAGAAGTCAAGCTGTTCAAGGCTTCTGTGCATAAATGAATTGAGTAATTAAAGGAGCAAGTCCATTCGGAACAGTACGTAGTATAAAATAATCATTAAATTGGAATGAGTTTTTAATGTCAATGCCCCCGTCATGTTGTAGCATGAGTGAGAGGTTGGGAGGGCTGAGCTGGTCATAGGAATTCGTCATCACCATGCTTACCACCTCTATGCACCACCCAAGGGATGAAAGGAAAAAGCATAGACAGACACAGAGTGAAGCGAAAGAGAGAAGCAAATGAGCCAGAAAATTTTAGTATCCGACCAAATGTTATTCTTGATGCCATATTGGCTCTCGACTTGATTGCTCTGGCTTATTTATTCTGATCCGTTTATGAATATCAATTTTCACCCTGTTTCTCTGTAAGAGAAAAGAAGAGGAGGAGAAGGATAGGACTGCCGCGGATGTTACTACTGTCATCTGGAAAGCTCTTTGGTGACGATGACTATATTTCTTCTTAAAGGATTGAAAGACGTGTGCTCCTACAGATTTGAATTGTCTGTGACGTGACATGAAAATCATCTCATAAAACACAACACTGCCTTGTTTCCATGTACAAACACAGACACCCTGCTCACTTTACCCCTCAAATGAAACTTTGGAGACGACGACGAGAAGAATATGACGTTGAAACAGAGCCAATAGTTTAGCAATCTTCGTACCCTCCCCAGATGCTATTCCGACGGATATTGTTTTTCAAAAGTGGTAAACAAGTTGCACAACAAGTGCACGAGCATGAAGTGAGAACGGCCAACGGATGTTTCCCTCGTCTATTTGAATGAAGACGTAAAGCTGATATGATACAAGCAAGCCTTTCTCATCCTGCTACTTCGGAAAGACGATGGAAATTTCATTCACATCCACACATTGCTCCTATACTATTTGAATAAAATTTTCTTCCTGATGTTACATGATGTGTCACACATCGGCTTTATATTTATACTTTAGCAATGAATTAGACCTGCTCAGCATACCCCACACCGAAATCCCTTCCACAATTTAAACCACCTTTTGGACTGTCTGCACCATTTTCAACTGTCACACAATTCATACAAAATATTCTTCATCATTGTCGTACTAAACAGGTAATATATATTTGTAATCAGGCTGAAATATATTTGGGCAGTAAGGTAAATTAAAACTAAATGTAATGGGGTGTAGCAGAGTGCAGACAGAATAGGGGTGATGGTCTTGCGTGCGCAGCTACCGCCACCACCGTTCTCTGTCTCCTGTAGCCCCGCCAGCAGACACCATCAACCCCTCTGCTTCTTGCATTTTTTTCATCCCTCTAAGTTAAAATCTATCTCACCGCAGCTTTGATTCTCTTACCTGAACAAAGAAATTGGATTGGAATGAGCCAAGAAACTGAGATCAGCTTGTAGAATTATTTTCAACACTGTCCCGGTACACAGAATGTTATTTGACACTAGGAATAATTATTCACTTTCTCCACTTAACTGTTCAATGGTAAGTTGAAATTGGTTTCAGAAATACGCTGAGGAACAAGCAACCCACTCGGATGGTTGGATGAGAGTACAGCCAAACTTTCTTCGCTCACAAGGGGTAGAGGATGTGAAAAATCTGCTTGTTGGAAAGTTAGTAGTAGTTTACGCATTGTAAATAAACGGCCTCATAGTAGCCTTTTCTTCTGACCTGGATACCACACACATTTCCTCCGTTCACGCACACACACACTCGTGCACAGGGATACACTGGGCGTTGTAGAGGGAAGGAATTTGTCAAAAAAGCTCGTCTATATAGCTGAGGAAGGAATGAAAAGAGTGAGAGATTCCCACGGACTGACAAGGTTGGATAATTAGCACCAAGACAAGTTCTTGATGGGATTCCGTGGAGGCGAATGAGGAGACCTTTCCGATGATTATTTCTTCCACGAGGTATTCCCTTCTTTTAATGACTCCAACATAGTCACTCCTCCATGATTACGTGATGAATAATCTGGTATTGCCGTGAGTACTACTCGCATGATGAGTGCAACAAGAATATAATGTTGTCGGTTAGAGTCAAGTTCTTGGAGCACTCTGAGAAATTCCTTTGCGTATCTTTGAGTGTGTGTGTGTGTAAGAGGGATTCTTGTATGCTTTCGCTGGGGGTTGAAGGTTTTGTGTGTATTGAATGAAACGTGGTGGTGGTTGCTTGTGCGAGTCAGAGCGTGGGGTTTGTGCTTGCGACACGAATCACGTCCAGAACGTGAATACTGAGTCTATACTGGGGAAGCTCAGTTCTTAAGATCCACATATACACACACACACACATAAGTCTTGCAAAGGGAGAGAGAGACTGTGAGTGAAAGAGAGTAGGAAGGTTGAATGTGTGCGTGCATATGTATGGATGTACATGGTTGTGGCCGTATGTTAACACACAAGGGGTTCTTTTCCTGCCTGTAGTGGTGGAAAAGACTGACGTATTTTACCCCGAGAAACTTTTTCCTCCCTCTCTCCCTTTTTACAATGCCTGTTGGGTCGGTGGTGGTGGTGGTGGTGACGATGGTGACGGCATTGGAAGGATCAGAGGGAGAATAGGAAGTAGTAGTGGAGAGATTCAGAAAGGAGATAAAGTTGATTCCCTCTGAGCCGCACACACCAACAATGCATCATGAGACAACAATACCCTGTCATTGAGTTCCACTACTTTGCCCTGCTATAAATATGACTGGAGAATATTTACGCTCCTCTCTCTGGCGCTCTCTTTTCCTTACATAAGTCGAGTAGATATACTAGCTCCCTTGTACCCTCTTCCTTACTGCTACTGTTGTGTGGAGCAATCTGGAAAACAACCTAATTTTTTCCCTCTCTTTCTCTCCTTGTCTCACATGAATTTTCAGTTATGTATTAGCATGATTTAAACCAAGCAGACTGGCCTTGATGTCCTCCTTTAATATATATTGCCTTCCACATTATCATTACATTAACTTGTCATCATTTTATCTGGATCCCTGAAAACTTTATATCTGTACCTAATTCCAAGTTTATACAACGCAGGCATATGCTTGCACCAATAATTATGACGGTTCATTCTAATCCAAGAGATTCTTTTATGTCAGCTATAAACTATTTTGTCCTTCAGTCGTTCCTACTTCCACGTTCAGCTAGCAAGGGACTCATGCATTTCTCGCCTGTCCTCTTTTACTTCACCGGGGTTTACCTGGCTACGTCATAGAGGTACCAGCATGTATACATGCAAAAAGACTGCATAATCTTGCAAGGACTCCCTGAGTGCGATATTTGTGCAATATATTGACCATCAATCAAATTTCCCTTGTTTTAGGATCGACAGTGGGAGAGTAAAAGGGCGAGAGATGTTGTGTCACGGCTAAATTGTTAATACATGTCAATCATGAATGAAATTGTTGGGTGACACGAGGACTGACGAGAGTGACGGAGACTTGTGGGACTGATGTAACCCCCGGTAGTGCTTCGTACTTGTCTCTCGATATTTCCATCTAATACTACTTTCTGTGTACGCATTGTACTCTTGTCGATCCATGTTTGTTCTTTCATGGCATGCTCACGTCAGAGAAGGTAAAAGCGGTAGAGAGAGAGAGAAAGCGAGCATGATACTTTATTTTACCTCTGCCTATACTTTTCCCTTTTGTTTTCAGCCTAATAGGAACTCCTTGGAGGTTTCTCACTCTAGCCCAAAACGCTGACAGACAAAAGGGAGCCGAGACACCAGAGGAAAACTCACGAGGCTGTGTGCATTCTACAGCAGCGAGAACATATCAATGCTTTCAGTCCACATACACACAGCGGATGCGGCAGAGCTGGAGGATTTTTCTCATGGCGAACATTTGCAGAATCTAAAAAACACCTTCTCATCAGTGGGTGTCAAGCAGGTGCCACTTTTGGAATCCAATGACTTTCCCCGATCGTGTGTAAAGTAACAGCGAAATGCTGTAATGCAAGTAAGTCGTTAAAGTTGAGGGCTCTCCATACTTTTCTTTTTGGGTCACAACTAACATGCATAGTACATATGTGAATGTGTGCAAGCGGGTGCACTATTTTAACAACGAGTATACCGCGTATACTCACATGTATGTGCGTGGGTTCGGCTGGAGTGAATGGGGACATGTAACCAAAAGGCAAATGAAGTCAAAGAGGAGAGAAGGAGGCTGATATGTTTGTGTGGAATCTACAGCCTCGGGTGCTCCATAATATCTGCCTTAACAATCCCATCTGCATTTCATTTGGTTTACATTTTTTTCTATTACTCCGCTCACAATGGGATGAAAGGATTTATGTGCCGTTTCCTCCATTGAGTGACTCGAGTACGAGATTATTAGCCAAATCTTTGGTAAACTTACCCCTTCCGGCCAACATGAGCATGAGAGCATGTAAAGGCACCCATAAATACACACACTCTCACATATAATCATCACATGTGAGGTAGAAATCCTTGTAGAAACTTCTTTCTAGTGTGCATTTCACTTGATACTTTACTATAAAATCTCTTTTTCCTCCCTCCCATTCACATCTTCTGTACTGAAACATACAGAGCACAGAAAATGTACACATGGGGCTGTATGATAATAAGTAGCTGTAAAATTCCTCTCGAACCTAGCTCGTCATATTCTGTCGTGTCGAAAGTGTTCAAACAAACTGATACGTGAACCCACACTACACAAGCACACAGGCATACATGCACATATGACAATTTAGCTCTATGTAAGGTGGCGAAGTGTAAGCAAGGCAAAAGGACAAGGGCCTTGCAACAACACACATTACAATGCAATGTAAAGATTCTCCCCACCCGCACTATGTCCTTCAACAAAGTTGGAAAGCAAGTGCAAGAGAGGGAGAAAGAAAGAAGAAAATCTCTCTCTCTTGCTCCCTCCCTCTTGTCTTCATACCTTGCTTTACCATTAAAGGGTAGTCTGTGACTAGATTCACAGTAACTCGTAGCTGAGTCTATTCAACAAATAAAATTCCTCCTGAGGCACGCAAAAAATTGGACAAAACTTTTGAAAACTTCTCTCTCCAGATTTTTCAGTTGCTGTAAAATGGCTTCTTTCTTTCAGCCTGCATAAGTGTGTTCGCCGAGTAAGCCTGGCATCATTCTCGTATTGATGAATGAGAATCTTAACCACGTCGCTGTCAATATCAACGTCTTTTAAACTCATCTAGCGCAATTTTTTTTACACTTTATACCCCGAGTCGCTTTCTGCGTTCTTTCGTATTTCTCTCCATACACTATGCAATATCAATTTATATTGTTTTTCCCTAGTATAGCGTTTGACAATGGAATACTTTGTTACATTTACATTTGTCACATCAGGCAGGCTGCTGACGAAGCTCATTATCTTAGAGAAATTCGACCTGTTGTTGGCAATCTTGAATAACGCTCTCGAAGGATCATCATCTTGCACATGGGATTCAGGTCTACAATCCATTGCCAGCCATGGTAGCAAAGGAAACTGTATGGAATTTAGTTGAAGCATGCTTGGACCATGCAGATTCCTACTCCTTGTTCTTAGCAAGAGGAATTCTTACTCAGGTATCCAATTCAATGCCGTGTGTGTCTCTAGAAAAAGTTGAGAGATAATGCAGAGGAAGGTTAGAGAAGGTTTTTAGTATGGTAGGGCATACATGTGTGTCGCCGGGAACGGAGAAAGTTTTTATCTTGTCGGGTAAAGGGTCTGAAAGTTGATCACGGGTTTTAAGCTTACGTTAGCTGAATTGTTAGCACTAGCTAGGAGTACTTCTTATCTTGAGAATTGGGATGGCGCCGCCCTGAACAACATATCCAAATAAAAAAAACCATTCCATGCATTCTCTCTCTGCCCTCTGCTACATCTACCTATTGCTTTCCCAATAGCATACCGTGCGATCGCTATTTTCAGAAGAAACTGAGATTTTGGACGGCCTTCCGTCCTGAATTCCTCCTACAATACTTGCTAATCTTCTTAGGCAAAAGGAAACCAATATAATACAATGATTGTTATAGACCAGAGAGAGAGAGAATGATTAAAAGGAGAATTATTTGCCTCTATCAGTATCCGCCCTGGTTTCCCACTATGTGTTTAAGTTGTTCAAGTGTAGTGGTGCTTAATCGATCCTCCTTGTTCCTTCCTCCTGTGTAGCCATATGGAAACCACATAAGGAGTTTTGCACCAGTCACATTGAGAATGAGTGAGTGAAACGATAGATTCTAATAGGAGCTTAGGCAGTCATGTTTCAATTTGTTCATATGTTTGGAAAGGAGCATATATAGGAATGAAAGTGAGGGAGATTATACAATACTGTATGCACAAAGTAAAATGACTCACGTCTGGGAACATGAGCACTAATAACTTGTACAATAATAAGAGACTTCACCCCTGTATAATTGCACTGGGGATAGATAGTAATTGTATGGGATATGCCAGAAAGGCTTTATGTGTCCGACGGCCCGCCTGCCTGCCTGTATAAGAACGCACACACGAACAGAGCCAACTATGGAAGTCATTCTATCCTCACTAATGCATAAACGCAAGCACACACACAGTGACTGAGACAATGAATGAATAAAGGGACAAAAGAAAATGGTAGATTTCATTTAAGTAAGTCATAATGTGCTGCGCTGCTCCTGGCTGAGTTGACTTCTATCCGCGCCTTTTGTCTTCCACATGGCTAGAAGAGAGGGTGGATGAACGTTGTAGAAGAAAAAGAAGACGAAGATGCTCTGAAAGTATAGTCAAAGGTTCACTCTCGTGACCACGTGTGTGTGCTTCCGCCTACTCCGTCCCTCTGACTCCTTTTAACTCATCGGTCCAGTTCTCTGCACACACTTCATAGAAGCCACACTAGAACGCACACCAACAGACTCGTCCCTGTTTGCCTAGATGAACTCAATCCTGGTGGCCTGGAGGAAAACAGTGACACATCGCTGGCGAAATATTTGGAACAAATATCAATAGTAATGTGTGGTGGTGACACAGCGGTATCCCACTCTGCTTTGCTCTAATATTTCGGCTCAATAACTCATAAAACGGGAGGGAATGAGCTATTTCTTAGCGGCATAATTTAACCTTTTGCACGAATTTAGAGATGTGATGCTTCTGGGGTAAAATAGGAGCTCTATCATATTCCTCCTCTTCTCTTATTCGTTCTCTTTCTCTCTATACAAGTATACATAGCTTTGTGTACGTGGAGGGAAGCTTGTGTGTGTGTGTGTGTACGTACGTCTTGGTAAGAAAGACAGAGGGTATTTCTAGTTTTGTTCATCTACGTCCAAGCCTTTCTCTCTCTCTCTCTCTCTCTCTCTCTCTCTCTCTCTCTCTCTCTCTCTCTCTCTCCACTTTCCCAAATCTTAATTACTGGCGTGTTAATGTGGCGGGCGTTCGCGTCAAAAACACGCTTCCCATTTCCAAGCGAAGCCCCCTGAAAATCACATCTTTCACTCCACTCGCCGGCGAACACCAAAGACCCCCACGGACTCATTTTCTCCCGCGTGTAGTTCCTCTGTGCTTCCGTTCTCTCTCTCTCTCCAGCTCTTCCTTTGCTTTACTTGATGCATAAAAAGGGCCGAATATAGTATAAGGTATAAAGGGTCACATTTACAAGGCCAGCTGGGATGGAATGATGAGGCAAAGGGGCAAACTTAAGTATGTCATACACAAGCTAATCTACGTCTCATACAATACGAACACCTCCGAATCTTTGGCCATAAAAATTCACTATTCAAAATCCCAATGGCCCTACCGTTCCACTATTGTATGACAAAAGAATCCCACATTAATTATTATATCATAGTCAGTGATTCTTCTTTGTCTTAAGCCAACCACAGAATGAACCAAGTTGGAAGCAGAGTTACCATGATGCAGGCAGACTTATCCTTAAATATGGAATTCATTCTTGTACTTAAAGGAAACACACAGCCATCAGTTACTATTACTCCAGAATGTCCCCAGTGTACAGCTCTACTTGTGCGTACACATGCATGAAATCTATACTGTAATTGCCTGCTGGAGAATTTCCTTTCATTTAGTCACACCAACTCCCTTCCATTCTAATTACTATGGCCCGTCAGGGTAATTATTAATTTCCTCCTCTGCTCTACAATTCCTTGCCATTTTAATTATTTCAATAAATTGATTACTCCACTCTACTCATTTCGAGAATGAGTCCTTTGATTAGAATCGCAAAATCCTTACAATAATGACTGTCAAAATTAAAACAATCGCATGAGGTGAGCACTATGCAATTTCTCCACTGCATACTCACCACACTCACCATATTTACCTGTATGAACCATACTTTAATATTAATCTCAAGACAAGTAGTGCTTCCTATTAGCCAATCCAATCCAAAGCCACAGTATTATTTTAAACGACGCAAAGATGGATTCGAGCAAGCAGAAAAGCTTTGCTGTTGATTTCTAAGCCCAAAGTAACATTGAGAATGAAACTCCCACAATATGGACTTGATCCAGCCAGCCTTCTTCTTCCCGTCATGAACAAATTAATAAATGAAGAAAATCCTCATCTGAATGCTTTGTGGACATTTTGATGGATTTCCTAATCGCACACGATGAGTCGAAAGGGAGGAAAGACGGAAGAAATTTGAAATTGGATTTGCATTAGAGAATCCCTTGTTGCTGAAGGACTGAGAGACTCCCTTTGGAAAAGCATACGTAACATATTGGTTGTTTTGGCTGGACCCCTCTTTCTTCTTCTCCTTATATTATAATGTGTTCTAGTTCCATTCCATTGTGGCATCCAATGTATACTTATTACTGCTTCTCTGCTATGGCTGAATGTTTCGTCATGCAACTGGAAGCCAGTCACTTGGTTTTCTCTCTCTCTCTTTCCTTTTTCAGCGTGCTTATTTATTCGGCTGTGGAAGGAGGAATCAAATTTAATTTATCAAAGCCCACGTCTTGGCTTGCTCCTAGAAACTCTCAAAAAGTTAGGTAGAAAACTATGCAAGAAGTCATGGGGAAAAGAAAACAAGGGAATTTTAATTGCCAACTGAATGTTTAAGTGTGGGAATGTATGAAAAGAGCGGGAACATACCTTCTATAGAAAAGCATCACACACCACTGCCATCATCAAGAGAGGAAGCGAGCATCGAAGCGAAATCTCAGAGCATTTCCATTCCTTTCCCCATGTAGTGTACTTTCCTTTTGCCATGTTGTTTCTTCTGCTGTGAGCCAGAAATCAAAGCCTATCTGGTAAGATGTAACACAATTTGCAAATCTCCTTTCGTACATTCCACAAGACTAATCATGCCTAAATCAATATCTCAATGTGATCTTTTTCACCCTCCATCACTCTTTCTCTCCTTACTTGCTCAGACCGAGGTAATTTTAAACGTCCATCACGCTCCTTCTTACCCAGCCAGTCTTTAGCCCCTTCCTACAACAACAACACACCGCAGCGAAAAGAGATCAGCTCCTCTCTCTTTCTCTCACACATACCATGAAATAGTGAACGGAATACAAAATAGGTCCACACATACAGCAGGAGAACATGGGGAAAATCTTAGGCATTCTCTCCACTAACATACCACGCCGGCTGTCCCTATTTACGCAATGACTCTCAACTTTTAATGAATAATCTTATAGAAAATAATAATATTCCCTTCCGATTATACAGCAAACTTCACCCTTCTTCTATTTTCTAAATACACACGCTATACTACTTTCCTCCTACCGAATAATAATTAATGGCGAAAAACAAACGGAGCGGCGAGAGATTTTCACATGCCGAGCATGCCTGTCGTAGCTTTCCTGTAATCACTTCCCTTCACCATCTTGTTGCAGATACCCACATTGGGATTTCGTCATCAGTTCTCCAACTGCTGCTGCTTCTGATGCTAGATCAAGCAGAGAGTTTTCAGCATGAGCTACACAATAATCTATCAGTAGGAAGGAGAATGAGGTCACTGCGTATAGCTTTGTGAGCACAACACCTACATATCCACTTACATTCAAGTGTCACAAAAGTAACAATAATTTCAGCTTCCTTCCCTTCCATGTTTTGTCTTTCTTTGTGTCATCTCACCGTGCTCTGTCGTGGCAAAGATCATGCAATAACAATAAGACAAATCACCCAAATCGCTTTGTCTCCGTTCTAAGCCACTTGACTTGTTCAACGACTATCGAATCAACGATCAACCATTCTACATTTCTACACACTTGAGCAGGGGAACCAGGGAGAGAAGGCAGGAAAGAAAGAAAGAAAGCAAAGAAAAAATAGGGAGCAGTATAGTAAATGGATGCAAGGGTAGACAAGAAGACGAAGAAATGATACATTCTAAAGGACTTTGTGTGCTGGGTTGAGAGAAAGTGTCATTTCTACTGTTGTCGTCGGCAAGAGTGAAGTAAGTCAAAGAAAATGCTCGGTAGAATTAACCATTATTATTATCATGAATGGCTCAATAGAGGAGTACTGTCCCCCTTTTCCGTCGACAAATAAAAAAGTCAAGGGGGAAAAAGGAGAAGACGACGTAGAGGAGAAGTGGGTAAAGGTTTATCAGTGATCCCAATGGCAAAGCTCTTTGCTCACTCCTATCCCATTTGACTCGCCTACCGTTATACTGATGATGACGATGATGCTGATCAAAGCCGCCTTGTACTATCACCTCCAAGCATATACATAGTCATGCACAGTCTGTATCCATGACTTATCCAAAGGAAATCACAACTATTGCCCTCAGTTCATGATATTAAGAAATGAGCCAAGAAGAAAGGAACACATCTTGGTAATGCATTGCCCTAGAACACCCTGTGGAATCCAGAGGGAAACAAGGCAAATGGTATTTTCCTCTGCTTGCCTCTCACTCTCTCTCTCTTTCTCCGACTCAAATGTATTACGCCTGTTAGAAGAAATAGGGAAGGAAGGCGCCAAGACAAATCCAAAGGTATATATTATTTGAGTTAACTCAACAAACATTACATAATAAGAATGAATATATACGTAGGCCAGGGCTCAGTCTGATCCCTAGCCTTTGTTTGTGCGTATTTGAAGCGCAAAAGCTTGAGAGAGATGCAGGAGTGGATAGGTTTCGGTGTGTGCTTATTCTTGGTGTGATAATCAGGTGATTTATACCGGTTGTGTGAGACTCCTTTCTCTTCTGCCTCTGATCTTTGTCTCTGTGTGGTTGGTTTTTTTGTATGCCGTTGGGGATGTAAGAGAGAGAGAGAGAGAGAGGCATGGAGAAACATGGACTGTTGGCTTCCCACTTTACTAGCTGAATCACTGTTATCAATGTGTATGCTTCCCCTGCCTTGTATTTGTGTGCGAGTCCTAACGAGAGCCATAAGTAGTGCCCTGTACTACACACATACACACAACAGAGCTTGTCACTCTCTATTTATGTACGTAATGAGCCTTCCTTAGTTAAACGAGCTATCTGTCCATCTCGTATACTGTACAGTGTAAGAACGCACTAGTACGTATGTAAGTTCATCTGTACGGTAGTTAGTAACTCGCTCTTCTCTCTTCCCTTTTTCCTTCAATGCTTTTCCTTTCGGCTTCAGGAGAAAAACAAAGCCCTTCTTCACAGATTTCGTCCTCTTTCTCTCTACCACTCTTCACACACACACACACCATGAAGAAAACACATGCACACGCGCTCGCATCCACATACTTCCTTGCTCTCTTTCTTCCTTTTCTTCTACATGTACACACGCCACTACCATTGGAGTAATGCTGTGTGCCGTCTCTCGCCCCGTCTCTCTCTCTCTCTCTCTCTCTCTCTCTCTCTCTCTCTCTCTCTCTCGACTGTGTCTGTCTGGGCACATGAGATCGCAATCCTTAATTACCACCAGCACAAATTAGCCTCCACCAGGGCATTTGAGACGAAGGAAAAGAGAAAGGGCCTTTCTTTTCTTCTTCTCTCCACTCTATGCTCGACTGTGACTGAACCCATATTATGCCTTCCCCTATTGCCTCTCCTTTCATACGTACACATTCATCTTGTAAGCAACCATCAGTTTGTGCAAGAATCTTTTCTCATTCTTCGATTTTGTCCCTGGACGTCTCCGCTTCTGTGTCTCCCTCTCTTTATCTGTCCCTTGTTCCAGTATTGTTGTGGTACCCTGTGGAAACCTCTACACTTTTCCTGTCATTCTGTCTCTTTCTATGTCTCTCACCCCACTCTTCATGTTTGTCTCATTTCCCATCAGCTCGCTCTCTTTGGCACATAGAAATTTTATTATGATCATAATATTTTCCCAGCATAATGTGAGATCATCGATTAGTATGCGAGTATAGAGTGGCAAACGTTGGCTGAATTACTTTGAATTCATCTGCCATTTCTGCTGTGAGGAGGGCCGAATGTTTACAGGCTTCAGGACAAGAGTCCGTTGATGCCATCAGACACTAGTTGGTCGTCCTTGATATTTTAGAATGGAAATAATACTGCCGCGAGGTTATGATCACCATATCCTGTTCGTCGATACCAACTGACCTTCAAAATTTTCGGAATGGTCAAGTAATTACTAAAAGAGCTTTCCGAAATTTGGATTTCCTACGATGCAACAGTGTGGTATGTAATGCGTGGCAACTATCTAGAGGAAAAATTTGCTCCATCTGCCGTATTTTATTACAATTAATGTAAAATTAATTACTAAAATTTACTCAGATCACATAGTGATGAAGTAGGCGATATATTGAAGAGCAAACAGAAATAAGAGATGTAATGCAATTTCAGAGCTTTCCACAGTTGATTCTTCGAGTATGGTGAATCCCCTTGTTGATGATGGGAAAAGGGCATAGTTATGCAGCCTGACCGTAACAAATGCGTCCAGGGCTTGGAGGAGAATCATATCAGAGAGGAAGAAGAGAGAGAGAAAGAGTAAATAATGAAACGATGAAGGGATTTACTGTGTTTACCCTGGAATTGTGTCAGTGCGGGGAAAAGATGGAGAGAAGAATAGGAGCTTGGGTATGAAATGGGAGAAAGAGCAGAGAGTGAGATTGAGGATAAAGATGAAGAGAGCAAAGGTGAATTTGAGGAAGAGCTGTGTTTGTGCCTGTGTGGTGTGTGCGTGAGGGTGTGCATGCCTGTGTGTGCTTGAGGGTGTGTGTGTGTGGCGTGAAAGAGTTGCTTCCCGCATCATGGATAATGCAACGTATTATTTGTAATGTCAGGTACGTCGGGGGAGAAAGTATATGAAGCATGGAATCGTTGAAATAATGGGATGGCGCTTAATTATGAAAGTGTGAGTCGGTGGCGGAGAAGACGGAGAGAAAACTACCACCTTTAGGTATTGCAAGGCATTTCATTTCCATGTTCGTGTGTATATCTGTATTTCTCTCCTCAGCATTAGTACAACACATAGGAGAGATGGGAAAGCGGGCGAGGAATGTTGTTTGTGTAGATGACTTGTAATGTTGTAATGCAGTGCAATTTCCCTGGAATCAGTGTGAGAGAAGTGTTGGCAAAGTAGTTTACATTATGTTCCTGTGGTCCTACTAAAAAGCATTACACACTGTGCATCTAACTTTGAAAATTCTACACATTAATATGTTGATGAAGATATCAACATGTAATTTCCACTGTATGAGCAAGCATTCACAGGGCGTTCTCAAGCTCACACGCTACATACCTCCATTACACATGAGCTCATATCCAATACTTATTATGCCTCGAATAAACTCATTCTTTGAGGCTTGCAAAATGGTGTCCATAGACTGATTTCAGCAATTAAGTCACCCAAGCATTGCATCTCACAGCTCAAGATCGTATAATTTAATCTGTAGGTCAAATAACTTTAAATGCTCTAGTTTCCATATATTCATGTCCATTGACATCGCTAGGTCCCAATCAGAGTACAAGTAATGGTATGTCTCAGTCAGATGTATCCAATCTGATACCGACTGTAGGAAATAAAGAAATATTTTAAGGAGAAGGAAAAAAACAGCGTGGGAAATGCTTACGTGTGATCTCCAATGAATTGAATTAATGTATTCCCAGAGATGAAAAGAATGCGTGAGAGTATGCAAGATGGGGGCGCGATGTGAGGGTGATTCGAAGAGTAAATCTTACTTGTTTGTGCATGTGTTGTTCATATAAGGAATGAGACTTTGGTTTTGTATATGTCTGTCCATAATGAAGCGATTTAATTTGTACAGACGAGGGAATTTTTTCTCAACCCTCAACAGAGAGAAAGGGAGGACGAGAGGAAAAAAGTGCCGAGGAAGTAAATGGCTCAATGTGTATAGTGTTCAGGAATACCAGATAAGGGACATATAAAGAGAAAAGACGAGACTTGAAAAGAATGAAAAGAAAGCCAGACTCATTTGGATTTGAAATGCGGGTTTACCCGATAGCTAATTTCTCTTTCACACACACACACATCCCTCCCGCCATATACCACAATTGTATATTCCCTCCTCACGCTCTCGTCTTTCTCCTCCCTGACTCTTTTACACTATTAAGACTGTACAAAGAAAGACAGAGTAAACTGTATAAAATTCCTTTCCCTCTGTCTCCCTTAGTAAGTATGCAATGTCGTGTGGGCTCGTGAACTCGCATCAGTTCCAACAAACGTATGGCAAGGAGGAACGACATGGGAAAAAATTAGGTAATGAATATTCGTTTGCCCAATTTTTTAGTAGGGAGAGAGAGAGAGAGAGATCGCTTCTGTCTTCGTCTTCTACATGCTAAGACTTGCATTATTGCATTTCTTTAGCATTTGCTACTGCTGAAGGAAAGTCAAATGAGGGGCTTCCCACTACCCGCATCATCATCATACGCCTCCTTCCCAGACACCGCTATGTCCTATGGTTACACGCATATGATTACACTCTGTCTCTCTCTGCTTAGTAAGGGAACCGATTGCTTTAGAGCTTGGAATATTTTTGCATACATTCGATGTTTGGATTGAATGAATTTTCATCAACCAACTCCATGCCTCTCTCCAGGTTTTTCAGTCTACTTCTACTGTCATTGCCCAATGCAGAGTCATCACCGTAACTATGCACACACTTCTTTTCCGAGTCCACCACTATTTCCATTTTTTGTCGTCAGAACGAGAGAAAGATAGAGACAGAGAGACTTTGAAAGGAATACGGTGAAGGCTGCTTGGAAGGAAAGTTTGATGCCTTCATGAGCAGGAGGGATAGAATGGCATTTGCTTGTTATAAGCCCTCATCATCATTCCGTTTCAATCAGTCTTGTATGCATGTGCCTTGGAAAAGCGTCACTTCCTACGACGGCATTCATTAGCCTGGCTAATTAATCATTAACAGTTTAAGCTAACGTCCTTACTATGGAGCAAGTTGTTAGCATTGCGATTAACAGTATGATTATTGTTTCACTTCATTATTTTGCCCATTTTGTGGTTGTGCGCGATAGAAATCTGGTAACATAGCATGATGTTTTTGCAGCAACATTGAGATGAATTATGAGCTTGCGTCAGCCGTTGGAAAAAGTTTAATTAATGAAAAGTTTTCTTTAAAAACATCACAATGAAGAAGTTTTTCTGTGTGCATCAAGGTCATTGACAATACGAAGGTTGAGCGAGAAAAATTATGTGTGTGGGTGAAAGTTTTTTTAAAATTATTTGTTCTACATTTACTTTCTGTTGATGGCCAAGGATTATCAAGTGCCTTGCATATGGGATGCATGCATTGCCAGGGCAAATGCACACTGCAAAATGAAAAAGGCATGTCATAATAATGATAGGAAAGTCAAGGTCATACGTGTATGTGCTCAAGAGGAAATGCTAATGCCATGCAACCAAGTCTGAAGGTGCGTGTGTGGTGTAAATGTGTGCGGATGCAATGTGTGTGCTATGTATACTCGAAGTTGGCTTGGAGTTTCCATGTGCAGGTGAAAGTCAACGGCCCCAATGAAAGTTTGGAAAATTTGGGTGATTTGAAGCTCAAGCGGATAACTTTAGTTTTGTATTAGTGCAAGTCAGTAAAGAAGTCTGCTGGCGCATAGGAGCAGTAGTGTGTTGTGATAGGGACTCTGTAAGTGTGTGTGTGTGTGTGTGTGTGTAAGCGACCCAACTTTCTGTCCCAATCTCTTCATGGTACATACTTTGGGGGCAAGAACAAACTTTGGCTTTATGATGAAAGTGGTAAAAGTACACTCATTCCAGTTTTAGCAGTCTTGGAAGCGTGCGAGGCAGTACAAGGACAAGGTCACTTACCAACCTTTGTCTCTTTGGTCTCAGGTTCATTCTCCTTCATCCTTCTTCACCACCTTCACTATGTCTTCTTCCTCCCTCCCTGACTTTCTTCTTAACTGACTGCAGTAACAATGTTACAGAGTTTTAGTTTTGCAGCACGATTACTACTATTTCCCCTTTCCTTGCATTCGGTCATAACAAAGCTAGACTTTATTTTTAGATGTGCATTTCTGTCTCTTCTACCCCTTCAGACTCCTTCGCACATTTCTTATGCAAAACATTTCCAAAGGGAGCAGAACATTATATGTGCATATTTTAAAAGTGGAAAAACTTATTTCAATGCTTCGTCTACTTCCTTTTTAGTTGTTACTCCGCACCCAAAAACTTCCATGACCGCTCCTGCTGCTGCTACTGCAACTGAAGTAGAAAACTTTGCAAATACGTCACTTTTCACGCACTCCCCATACTAAATTCTTCTTTTCTTCTTCTTTATGTCCTTCTCTCTAACTGGATCATAAATCTAAGTCAGTCAGTGGTGTGGTTCCTCTACGCAGTTGTCGGAATTCACCGCAAGGTCGCTCGGGTCATCTGTGCATTGTCACCGGGGGTCTGAAGGCAGCGGGGCTTATGCGGGTTTACCTTAGCTTATCTTAAGCTCTGGCTAGTTCTATCCTTGGTCACAGGGTCCTTGGGGTTGTTTTTCAACGTGGAGAGCTCTATGCTATAGCATGTGGGGTTACGTCTTGTGCAAGATAAGTGGAATCAGTGTAGCTATAAAGACAAGGGGATGAGGAGAAGATTTAGCGATTTTCTCACGGTTCACAGAGTTTTTGAGAAATATTCAAGGCGACAGTTCGGTCTCAATGTGGCATTTACCAGTCGGCTCGAATAATGCTTCCACAGAATAAGAGTGTGAGAAAAAGCCAAGCATTCCCTCTCTTTTGCCTTAAGCTCTGTGGTGTTCTCAGGAACTGCAGCTTTCATTCAGAGGGTATAGTGCGAGTGAGAAAGGGAAAGGAAGAGTGGCGAGCGATATGGCACATAATACTAATAAGAGAGGCAAACAATATATTATTTATAACCGTCTTAGCCTGTGGAAAATAGTCTGCTCGTTACTATTGGTTGGTAGAGTAGAAGTCGCGCCGCTTGGTAGCACTCAAAACAGCATCCCGCTTAACTTCCTCCTCCCGCATGATTATCAAAGCCAAACTTATGGCTTCATACTGTACACAGTGAGGAAGAGAGAGCGAGAAGGAAATTATTAGCGTGAGTACATAAGAATAAAAGACAGTGTGCCTGTAGAGAGAATGTGAAACCATTTCACTCATTGGATCCGGAAAATTCTGTAGAATTAGCGACTGCTCATGGATCTCTCCATGAGCCGAAAATTTACTATTGTCAATATCTTGAGCAGCAACATAACTTATTCCCTGGTTATTACCGCTTCCACGCATACTGATAGTCACTACGATAGCGATACATGTGAGGAATAAGGCTAAGTCAAGGAGATTATATCTGCTTCCATACATGCTACGTGTAATACTCAAGCAGAACATTATGAGGTAGTAGAAGGAGAAAGTGATAAGAGAAACTTTTACTGAGAGAGAGCGAGAGAGTGATGTTCGTTCATCCAGCAGATTGTCGCTGCCAATTCCAATGACCTGTGTAATTCCGGATCGTTCGGCATGATGAGGAGGAAGAATAAGGAGATTGGAAGTTAGAAAACATTACATTTGTGTAGCGTCCATTCGGATGTGTACCTCTCTTGTATTACATTACTCGATGATGCATCCAAGCGAGATCAAACAGTCCCGGCTGTATTCCTTGCATCAGATTCTCTCCCATGCCGCTCCAGTGTATTCAAGAGGGTGTACAGCTTTTACTGCACACGATCTCATGTTATCTTGTGTACATAAAACCAAGTGCCACATGCACTGGCACCTGAAGTCCAAAATATCTACCTTTGGATATCCAGCAGCAGCAATGAATCTCATGCGGCTTTTGTTCTGAGTGCTCTTAACGAAGAAGGGTACTCAGGAAATTTACTTGTTCTGTACAAGCATAACTTTGGTGAGCTATCTTTACTTTCTCTTTCCGTTTTCATCACCACATGAGAGTGTGTTGAAAATGAAGAATTGGAAAATTGTGTGAGACGTGAAAAATGTTGATAAATGAATCTAGCTATTAGGCTGGATAGCATGTAGCAGGAGAGAGAAGTTTATATGAGCGGCACATTTGTCTGGAGCAATATTTTTGTTTATCCCAATGCCTCTAACTCGAACCATACGTAGCCCCTCATTCTACTCGTCTGTTGGGGTGGCATGATGGGGATGGTGATGAGGATAATCATGACGTGCATACGCACACACGTTTTTACTCACCAAACTCCTGGGGTGGCAAGCCGTGTACTTTCCCAACTAGAGTCTGTGGAAGCTGCTGAGGTGAAGCGAACGAGAGAAATTGTCGGATGTGTGACAGACGAGGAAGGCAAAGGAGGTGTCAGGTGCGAGACATTGAGGCGCTTACACACTCCAGCTTATCACTTTCATTTTTCCCCTCACATATGCTTCCATGTCTAACTTTTTCCTTACTGTCTGCCACAGGAGTCGTATATATGCGGTCCAGCGCGACTTTTAATGATTTACAACAATTTTTCCACAGTCATTGATGCTTTCGGGATGGCGATGATCCCGACAGAAGTGCGCGGCATGCATGAGCTCTTGCACGCACCGGATGTCGTACACCCACCAGGACTCTCCCGCGGTCATTTCTAATATCTCCTAATGTTACAAATGAATGTAATGATGTAATTGTATTAGTACGATGTTATAATGAGTACAACAGAGAGTTGCTTTTCAAATGACGCGCCATTGGAGGGGTGCCCTTTCCTCTTATCATAACAATTTTCTTGAGACGCAGCAATAATACTCAAATATATTTTCCGTCCTTACATCATCATGCGAGGAGACAAAGAATATGGGGTGGCTACATGGAAGAGCACCATAATATGAGCGAGAAAAAGCAGGAGAAACTTTTTCTTTGTGTCATCGTCATCACATGTGAGTAAGAGGAATTGGAAAATATTTATGACTCCACTTTCATAATCCATAGCTGGGAGAGATGAAGGAATTCTCCTTCATATCAATTAATGCCTTCTGCAAGACTGAGTGAGAAGGAAAACAAGGGAGGCTATGATTGAACTAACCTTCAATTAGAGTTACACGTACAATGCATGTGTGTGTCTGCATTAATGGAATGCCTTAGTGCCAATAAGTTCAGTCGTTGTACTAAGTTCACGCTCGGTTAGGGCCCAATAGGACGTTGTGAACCTGAAGAATCTTTCTAAGAGGAAAAAAATCACAAGAAAGTTGACCAACTCTCTAACGTACAATTGTATATGATAACCTTTGACAGACGCGATAGAAAATGGGATCTGAAGGGCCATCAAAAGAAATCCTAATCGTCAAGGCCAATCAGATGCAAAACGGTTACACTCCATGCTCTCGGAGCTCATGAAGATTTAACGTTATTTTCCCACCCGCCACCGCTACTGTTCATATGGCGGAAGTCACAGTTGACAGTCAGAAGTGGTTGGAAGCGGAAGGGGGAAGATCTGTGGCATATTTCATACAAGTTCAAATGAATTCCCATTAAGAGCAAATAAGACAAGTCGGATAGGTGGGCGGGTAAAAGAGGAAACATGGAGTTATGGCTTGAGATGGAAAAAAATGATAGTGTAACACCCCCTGTGGACCGCATAAAATTCTCATGTAGGCGCATACATAGGCAGAAGCCAAAGAAACTACGTACGGCAGTGTAATATACAAAGAAACAACTTTTTCCTCACTTTCTCCCACTCTATTCTCAGTTCATCATACGTTTAAGTACTTACCTCAGTTTAATTACCAATAAAAGGGACCGATTTCCCGAGTAAGCTACAAGTATAAGTGCAGTCAAGTGTACATCATAAACATGTGAGTGGATGTAAAAATGGATTAATTTTCTCATCTCTTTCTCTCTACCCTCCCCCTTCTACTGTCATCATCTCCTTCATCAGCATCATATTGCTCAATTTTTCTCTCCGCCCATTTTTTTTTTACTTTATTCATGTAAATCCGTCAAGAACAGAGGGCAACAGGCAGTAATATTTAGAAAAGGAACTAGTCAGATACGCTGCTTAAATATAGAACAAGTACGTAATAGAAAAATCTTAAGGATGACTTAATGTAGATTAATGTGAGATGGAGTCAGATTTTTATCTTCTGCCATCTGGGCAGAATTTCGAATGATCTTGAAAATGATTATTTCTTATTTAATCTGCAACGATATTACATGTTGGATTTTTCTTCTTTGAGCACTTTCAGGCGGTCTAGAGGGACAAGAAAAGAAAACTGCGATAGAGAAGGGAGCGGATGAGAAGGGAGAAAAATACAAGGAATGTTCATTATAGGCTTACGTATACATTGCAGTAGTCAGGATCATATTACAAGCACGGAATTGCTAGTTGAACAAGTTCATTAAAAAATCGGAAATGATGTCGTTGGTCCCATGTGATGAGTTGGTGGAAACAATCATCATTGGAGGAAATTATAATGTTGCCAGGAAGACAAGTAAGTGGAATAGAGCATGTGGATATGTTGTGTAGAAAAATGATGCAGTCCCCCAAAGTTTCCACACTACTTTTTCTCCGTCATCTCATACATTCACGTCTCATTTTTTCTCTCTCTCATCCAACAACAGTTGAAGCAAAGTATTGAGCTATCCTTTTCCTCCTCCTCCTATAGTGCTCACTGCTGAGAGAATGGAGCCACAAAGGTAGAACGCGGTCTCAAACTAAAATGTATCTTAGTTTTTTTTTACAAAGCGCATTACACTAGGATGTCATACGTCGTGAAGACGAAGGACAGTTTCTCACTGTATGTTTTAATGTGCTCGCATGCACTGTAGAACACCTAGGTACTGTTAGGAGACAGCCAGGAGAAACTTATTTATGGTAATACAGACACAGACGTTACTCAGAGCTTTCTATTCTCCGTGTGAAATGTCATAACATAATAGAAGGGAGGACAATCTGGCAGTAGGTTGTGCATAAGTAAGAAGCGGTACGAAAGACGGTGTTAAAATGTTATTCAGAAAAAAACGGACGGATAAAAAATGTGTCCCGTTCCCGGAAATTGACCCCTACAGCGTGGAAGTATTTAGAAATGGAAATTCGAGGTTGGGAAGAAGATCCGTTGGCTCAATCTCAACCTCCGCTCATGACCCCAGCTCATGCTATCTTCCTATCACTCTTAAAAAACTACACCCACTCACACCAGCACTATCACACGTTGCATACAATGCCTTTGCTTATAGAAGAGAGCACGTAAGACCCAATAACCCTCCACTTTTAGCTCTGCCAAGAGAGATTCTTCTTACATTTCACCTCCTACATTCCGTAATGCGAGAACAATGTTGCCGGGAAATGTATCATGCTCTCTTGTTACAATGGCCGTGGAATTTCCACATGGAAAGATTATATGCGCACACTAGGACTCCTTCAGCAATGTTGTGTCTTGACTGCATCATGCATGAACCCAACTTAAGCAGTTCCTCCATCTTACTTTCTGTCTCATCTCTCTCCCACTTTCACTCCACTTGACATTTTGCCACCTGAAGACACTGTCCCGAAAAATCCGTCAACCCGAAATTCTTGCAGTAATTTGGAATCACAAGGAGGAAGAGCTTGAGTATTCTGCATGACCTTCGTTTTGTATACAATGTATTGTACCCATCACTATGGCAAAGCTGAATCCCCGTGTAATACATGGGAATGACAATGAAGCCCATTCATATTATTATACGTATAGTATATTACACAGCACATTGCACCTTTGGAAGCTTCTCCTAGAGGTTCTGCATGTGGATGTATGTTTTTCTTTGCAGAGCAACATCTCAGCGGATCATACTACTTCCTTTTCCCACTTAAAAGCTTCGCGTTTCTCTCTCTTTCATAAAGAAAGGACATGTACAGGTAAATGGGTTAGTTGATGCTGTGAGTCGCTTAACGTCCCACCCCAGGAGTGACTCGTTTCAAATGAAAGTCATATTTCATCGTTAATTGCGAGACTCGGTCCTTTAATTCCAACTAGGGATCATACTGTAGCAATCTTCTTCCCTCTTAACTGCTCTCTATTCATGGAGCTCATTTTTCCGAAGCAGGCACAGCTGAAGCATGAAAGTTGCATGCGTACGCTGCCTTGGTTATTCCTTGTCATCATTCCCTGCCATATTTTCCTCTTGTATGCAGTGCTCATTCTACCGTGAGTCTGTTTGCATAGATCCGCGATGATGGTGATACTCTACCTTCCTACACGCTTGCTCTTGTGCTCTTAATGGGGCTCAGTAGGAGCACATCATTTCCCTTTTGGCTCCATTTCTCCGTCCAATTTTCACATGCCAAAAGTCTGTTTACTGATCATCCTTTCACACATGTAAAAAAAATGTAACCAGCTGCAAATTCGGTTATCCCAAATGAGATGCTGAGGAACTCGGCGGAAGGTTACCTTGGCTCTTATTTGAGCTCACATTTTCCTGGTTTGATTTTATATAGGAGTGTAGTATAGTATCCAAGTTCGGTAAGAAGAGCTGATAGTATAATTATTAATTATCAACTAAGCAGCAATAAATTGAGGGTCTTAAAGATAACATTCAGTTAACAATAGAATCGTGATTATTATTAGCAAAACACTTACTTTTAAAAGTTTTTAAAGGGTGGATACAAAATTTATCTATCGAGCATGAAGTTAAAGTTAGGTATGGTATGAATGGAAGCAGCCATGGTATTCCTTAGTTGATCCTAGAAACTGAAGTGGCAGTACACCTGCATGAACTATCAGCTACGTATAGCAGTGTAAGTACATGGAGGAAAATAACACGTAGCTGCTGGATTGAAGATCGCAAAGCTACCGTGGTAGAATAGTATGGGCAAAGGGATGTGTAATGCCAAAGAGAGATGAAGCCACGGAGGTTTAACAGCTCGAGCAAGAGTGGTAGTAGGAGCAGTAGTGGAGAAGAGGAGATTTTAGACTTTAATTCTCAGTGGATGTGTGCCGCAGCCCATAGTTTTTATCTTAGTATAATTAGCGTCGCAGACGTAATTGACGTATAATTTTGAATGATTGCACATTTACCGAATTTCCTCCTACGAGAGGCAAAGCTTCTCTCGTTCATTTTCATCCCCACACACAGATATTTACGCTGTCGTACATACTAAAGAGCGTTAGGGCATCTTCCCTGTGCTTTTCTAGCAGTTTGAACATACATATAGGCTTGGTTCCACACTTCCCTCCTGTCTTTCATATTTATCCGTGAAACAACAGATCTTCATATATCTAACTAAGCTACTGTGCCTTCTGCTGCTGCATATCTATCCCGTCCAACCATCGTAATCATGATCATCAGAGTGGAGGATGGCTTAGGCAGACACTTTCGCATCCTTCCTAATGAGTACTACCGGGGTGCTTTATCCCACACTCTCACTTAGTTCATCTTCAATAATGTACGTAATTTGACGGAAATCAGCTCCACCGCTTTGAGTATAAATATCCGATTGTGTCCAGCCCTTCTTGCTCCGACCCCTCCAACGGGCTGAGGACCACTCGTCTGGAGCTGCAATTAAATCATTTCTGCATTAACACCAATATACACTCTGTAAACTCAATCGAGGTAAACAAAACTGTCGTCAAGGACGTTAGGGAAACAAACGTGGCTATATATTTTCATTTCCAGAATTTAGCACCTCCTACAACCTAACAAACACTAACGGCCTCATATATTTGATTAAAATGAAACGAGAACATTATCAGAGTACGAGCTTGTACACTCCCTCGCTCACTCTTCCTCTTCTCTCGGTCAACTCATCTCAAAAAGCACATTGAGGCTTACTATCGATTTGTATTACTATCGATTTGCACACACTTGTAACATCAGTTTCCATTACCTGTCCTTGAGTCTTCTTTCGTATCATATTAAGTCCAAGTGAGATTTATGTACCAGAACTTACGTTTCTTTATCGTCCCCACGGCATGTTTGACTTGTGCTGCTGTCAAGCAATCGATTTACTGAATTCCACAATGAATATTTTGAGGCTCAAGATAGTCTTCGCTCACTCCCCGGAAGGGGGCAGGGTAGTCGCGGGGTATTCCGCGACTACCATGCCCCCCTTTCCGAGAGTATTTCGAGCTCAAACAGAAGTTCGTTTCCAGTACACTCTACAAATTTTACTTGCTGCAACAACCGCCGTAAGAGCTTCCACCCGAGCCATAACAAGCCCCGTTTATTTGTACTAACAGAAAAGTCCCAGCTTGCATGATTAAGCATGAGCAATCTGGACCATTCAAATGGTCCAGCAAGCTCGCCATAAGAAAATCATTACTCATTTAGATAGTATTACCCCTCGTTTGTACCAACAGAAAGGTCCTAGTATGCATGATAGAGCGTAGCAATCTTCATGTGGTACGGCCCCTCACCTTGAGCGAGAAACGCTTTCCTGCTTTTTAGCCATGGCGAATGCCTTGGCTGTAGAAACCACCTGAAAATCATGCATTTTGTCCAACGAGCTGGAGGTTACATGAGCTGTTAGATTGACACGAAAGTTCTGGAATACGTGCTGTTGCAATTGCTAGGTCCGGATGTCAACTACGTCAGCGGCAATAAATTCAAACCCAAAAGTAGGTCAACAAAATTGAACAAAAACAAGCAATTGACGCGTTTGGGAAAGTACATACATTTGATCACAAAAGGACCCACATAGATGGGCAAGAATTTCGTGACTTTTCCATGTATGCATTGAAACGCCCGTAGTAACACAATATCACCAACCAGAAAAGAATGGGCTTGATGGAGATTATTTAATTTATCCGCTGCACACTGACGAAGTGAGTCGGTGTTCATCAGGACCTGGTCCAACGGAGGTAATCTAACTTGAATAGGGAAAGCTTGAAACATTTTATCACATGGTAAAAATGGAGTACGTTGATAAGCAATGATAAATGGTGAGAACTTAGTAACGGTGTGGACAGCCGCCCTGTGAGCAAATATTGCCCATGGTAACCGGATTTTCCATAAAGAATGGTCGTCGGACAAGCATTTTGCCAGTTGACGTTAGATTATATCATTGACTTGCTCTTAAGAGCCAAAGGTATGGTGACTGACCAGCGTGGAAAGGTCTAATTCTATGTGAAAATAGTCACAAAGAGCACGGAAATCATGTGAGGTAAAGCAACTGGCATGATCGGCCACCAATTGACTGTCAATACCATGACGGGCAAGAATACATGAAGCAAGTGCGTGAATACAGACCTCTGTCAGTTGGTCAGGAGTGACGGTGAATTCAGCGTAACGACTGAAGTAATCGGTCATAAGTTAAGCATATCTGTAACCAAAAGAGGTATCAGGAAAAGGACCGATGAAATCTAATCCTATGACACGGAGTGGAATTATGGGGTCCATTTCAGCACGACGAGAACGGTTAGAACGTTGAAAAATGTCACATGAAATGAACGCGCATTTAAGGCCAATAGAAGCGGGTCCGAAGCACTGCGAGAGTTTTGTTAAATCCGCTGTGACCACGTGCAGCGTCAGAATGAACCGAACTAGGAACTTTTTGACGAAATCCTAACAGAACAACTACATGCTAGCCATGATCATTATGGCGAGTATCACAATAATATAAGACAACATGAATTCATGAAAGCAACTCCGTGAATCTTGTATGGGTTTCGGTTTTGAGCAGCAATCATCTCAGCGACCTCAACAGGACAAATACGACACAAATAAGATACCTCGCAGCTCCACCATATGATTATGTTATGGCTATGTAGGAAGTTGGAAGAATGCGAATGAATTCAGTCGCCTTGTCATAATCCCAAGAACACATTAATCATTCCCATTCTTCCAAATTCATTGTTAGCTCTAAATTTCTCGACCCCCTCCGTAGCTATAACATCCTCATAGTATAGAGACCTTTCCCTATTGATAGATGTTGCCGAAATTGCGAAAAAGTACCAGTAAGGACCACTTTTGATGTTGCGCGCGAGACCTCGAAATGACAACTTTCACCTGAGATCATTTCAGTAGTCGCGGATATTTCCTATTCCCGTGACTAATAACCACCCTGGTTTTAATGTGACGTAACTAAATTCCATTTTCCGAGCAGATCTAAAGAATATCCTCATTCATTTACATGTTGCCATGCTACTCCAGTTACTTTGTTCATGCAATATCCATGTTTTGTCGCGTTCATAAAGTAAACTCGAATTCTGTGATCACGACGCTGTCAGGTCCTAGATTTCAGAAAAATTTTGTCCGGGGCATAGCTGGTGTTTGCCGGTAGTTTTCTTGCATTCGGATGATCTCAATCGACGGAGGAGGATTCGGAGAAGTGTCCTTATTTCAAGGTCCGATGATGTAAGTGTCACGGTTAATAAGACATGCCCGTTCGAAGTTCGGTGTTTTTCATAAATTTTCTCATCTTCATGCATATTGAGGGACGAGCCCTGTTTCTCTCTTTGCTATAGAGCATAGCATTATGCATTCGTCAGCGATTTAAGTCCATATTAAAAAGATATGGGCATAGGTGTCACAGGCAACTTTGTAGGCAGCGTGTGTGTGTATGCATATGTGTAAGTTTGTGTATGCATCTATGTAAGTATGTGTGTATGCATATGTGCAAGTGTGTGTGTATGCGTATGCGTATGTGTAAGTGTGTGTATGCGTATGTGTAAGTGTGTGCGTATGCGTATGTGTAAGTGTGTGTATGCGTATGTGTAAGTGTGTGTATGCGTATGTGTAAGTGTGTGCGTATGCGTATGTGTAAGTGTGCGTATATATGTGTAAGTTTGTGTGTATGCGTATGTGTAATTGTGTGTGTAAGTGTGTATTTGGGGGATCATTCAAAAATAAATACGGGGTTGGGTGTAAGGGAGCCATCCCCTCGCCCCCTTCTGCTCCCGAACGTGGGGATTATGCAATGTACGCCTTTGCATACTACGACAAGAGTCCTTTGACGTTTTCAAGGAGAGGTTTCCTCCGTATGGTTGTCACTTGGAGCTGTCATTCTGTGATTTACTCTTGGCTAATGAACTTGTCTTCCGGTAAGGCGTATACTCTACCTTTTATTTAATAACTTAGACGGGTCATTGTGTATTGTTATAGGCCACATAATTGCAGCATATTGTAAGTGGTACGGGCTACAGGACTTAGAATAGTTTTCCCGCACACAGACTTTAAAAATTTTCAATAAAATTGGAATGTACTTGAGGAACAGCTACTGTGTGATAATGTGCGCACTACGCCTCACAAATTTTTTGGTAGTATTTCCTAATACAAGGCTCTTCACGTGTTGTGGAAGACAAATAAGCTATAATCCAGCTCTATGCGAGCTTCAAATGCACGGCACGCGGTGGAAGTTTCACTGTAAGGGGGCTCCCATGAGAAGTTAATCATTTCGCTGCAGTCAAATAAAATATTACAATTTCCAAAAATCATTAAAATTCATCAGAATACATTATGAAAATATACAGAAGAAATACTCATGCTCTCCCTTCTACTGTGGGCTAGAAGTCTTGAGAAGAAACCGCACCGGCAGAGCCACATGGGGTTGCACTCACGGGAATCTCAATCCTTCTCCCTCCCGTTCTATTGATATTCGTTCCAAGGTAATATTGCTGTGTTATAAAACCACACGAGTATAATTTGATGTCTGATTGAGATCAAAACATAGGCCTCGTTCTACTTAAAATACTGATGGCACGATTGTCCTGACTACATTCTCTCTGCACCATCGTGTGTACTTTCAAAATTAAGGAATAGCCAAACCAAAGTACTACTTGTGACTCTGTGGAATTCTCCTTCCTCTGTCTTCCCCGGAGGAGGGTGAAATATTCAATGAGCTTGGAGTAAGTAAAACGATATTACCCTTTCCTACGCAATACATACTACTCGAACAACGCTGAACCAGCGGTTCAATAAGTGATTTCAAAATAAGTCACCCGATGTATACATACGTACCTAGACAAAAAACCCCGATGCTCTACTCCTTCCTTTGCCCTACGTTCTGTTTTAGTTCTAAATAAGTAGGGGACATGTTCCCTTTTCTTACATACACTTGTTTATTTACAGGTTTGTGCATGATGATTCAGTGAGACAGGTCCTCTATAGAAAGCACTTTAGAGCAGCTCCTTCAAAACTCTCCTTTGCTCGACTCAACTTGGTTTTGCTCGAAAAAACAGAAACGGCTGACAATAGATTTTGTTTCTAGAACGAAAATGTAGTGTTAAGAAAGCAAATGGACAGATCATATTCGTACCAATGTTTGTTACAAACTGAGACAGTTGAATGACTACCATATTTACTTCTCCCAGTTTTGTAAGAAGCTCACATAAGGATCAATCTAAAAAGATACTCTCATAATAATAATGGAAAGAACTTCATTAAACATGTGGAAATATAGTCTGAATGGAGTCAAAACTACGGGAGAAGTTAAATCTTAAACTTCTGTGAAGAAAAAAAGAATTTCGACGAAAACGTAAAACTTATTCAAGCCGTGTCCCACTCCAAGCTCCTTTCCTTTATTCTATTTGAATTCAGCTAAATGTTGCACCTGTTGACAGAAGAATCAGGATCGACACTTAAACTTTTCTAAGCAGCCACGTATTTACGTAAAGCAGATCAGTTCCTTTTCCATCACTCGCAGACAGTCTCTTCAGAGACAGCACTACAAATTTCCGTTTAAGGCAGTTTCCTTTATTTCGTGAGCAATATATAATTATATATACCAGCTACAGCTCCAACACGCTCAAAAACATGTTCACACGAGCTTCTTTCCTATAGATGAAGTTAGTTTCAAGCTGATCACTCACCGTCCTCACCTGCAATAGCCTTATTTTCTATGTTTGTTATTATTGGGGACACAACAAGCTGACTATTCTTTGCAAACTTTCCGATTTCCTTTTGATCCCATTTCTTGAGCAGGTTATGAAATGCTCTTCTACATTTGTTTTATGCTGCATACTTATAGAACTATTAGAGGATCTAGTATCTACTGCAAACAGTCTAATCCCAGGAGTCTAAGACGCAACTGCGATTTGTAGCTGTACTTAAATACAACTGAATAAAACACTAAATTCTCGATAGCCTGTCGCTTTCAAATGAGAATTTGTGACTGGAAATCTATTGCAGCCTCACCTTCCTTGTTAGTCCCTCGATTGTATCTTCATTTGGTGTGCGAGCCCCAGTCGGCAACGAGCTCATGACAGCGTTGCGTCACCCCGCTCGCCCGTTGAGAATATAAAACCTACCGAACTTTACCATTAATTTTAATGAATTGAATCATAATTAAGAACAGATTAACGAAATAGTATGCACCACCTAGTATGTGTATGGAGTGGCGCATTGTAGTGTGATGCATACGTACATGGGGTTGAACGACCACTCATGGCTGTGTATCAGAAAACATGCCGAATGCATACTCGTCATCCCGAGGGTGCGTGTGTGTGTGTGTGTAGTATTTATATGAAGGAAGTTGGGAAATTGGATACAAATCACACCTTTAATGTAGTTTTTTGTCCCAAAGTGCCGCACACATCAGTGTACGGCTGAGTTGATGGAGAAAGGGCTCCAAGTGTCACCAGAGTTCATCACATTTGGATGAAGCTCCAGGGAGGAGGAGAAGGAGCAGAGAAAGACAAAAGACTTTGTGTGTACGGGTGTGTGTAGCGAAACAATACTTATATATACACAGGACCTTTTTAACCATGATATGAGTTCAAGTTGGAGTAAGAAGTGAAATGAAAGAGAGAGAGACAGACAGAGGATTTTAGTCAGAGAAGCAATTATATAATGAACTATAATGCGTACATGGGGCGAGGTGTCAATAGGATTTTCGCACCCAGTGACGCTTGAGTGGTTCTAGTGTGAGCTGAGGTGAGTATGTGGAGGCTAATTAAATTTTTTTTAATAAAATGCACAGTCGACGGAAGAGTGTGAAAGAGAGAGAGAGCTTCTGTGTGTGAGACTAATTGGAAACGGGAAGAGAAGGGAGATAGAAGGGAATTAATGAATAAGGTTTAGGCCATGCCAAAGTGTTTGTGAGAGTTTTTAAAGGCCGTCTCTCTCTCTCACTCCTCACTCTCTCTCTTTCTCTTCTGAAAATTTTCCAATCGGCGAAAATTTTCTCGCTCGTGCCCGTCATTAGAAGCGCGTTCGTCATTAAAGAAATTAATTAAAACGTGTCAAATCCTAAGACTGAAGAAGGAGATGAGAGAGAAATTGGGAAAAGCGGCGTACGTGGGATTAAAAAGAGAAACCTGTCCTTCTCCACGAGACTCTCTCTCTCTCCTTCTCTCGTCTCTTTCTCTAGAGCTATCACAACCACTACTACTACCACCATCGCATAACGAACAGTCTAATATTGCCCCATGTATCTACTACTACCATAACATGAATACATACACTATTTTCCACACCTATCTCCCAGGCTCCCAGAAATTCTCCGGTCATTCCCATGTTTCCTTTTTATTATTGTCTTCACCTGTCTCTGTCTGTCTAAAATAAAATACAGAAGTATAATCATTCAAGCAAATGTTGCAAATTTCTTAGAACCTAAGTACAGGGTATAAAATAAGAAGCTTGCCACTATATGCAATATGTAAATGTATAACTGGCACTCACTCTGCATGTAATTAAATCAGTGTATATAATGACACTCGTTCTCTTACGTCAAATGGAATGATGAAAAACGACGAAATTTAAGTACGTTGGTCACTCATACATTGTAATGTAATTGCGAACAATATCTGTTATGAGGATCATTCCCTGGAAAAGCGCTTGATATGCAATACCTCCCACTCCCACTAGTTTTATCGTCTCATGTAACCAGTGTAAAGGTTACATGAGACTATTACTAGTTTGAATTGGGTATTTTCTGGTAACTAACTCTACATGAGCGATACATAGACTAATTATTCCACCCGTGGGCCTCGTTTTATCAGTCCAAAATTAATTTCATATTGCGTGGAAGTAGAGACTTGAATTTTGCGAATGTGCTCTACATTTGTGCACTACATGCAACCTTTGTTTTTCTTTTGTAGTCGCATGTTGACAGTAAGAATCGATTCTATGATGCTAAATCTATAGGCAGTAACTACAAATAGCGGATGAAAGGAGATCACCCTCTTATGATTAAAAGAAGTCATACAAATCTCATTAAAAATTGTGTAGCTGCTTTTGAGGTCACTTATATTGCGAGCTCAAATTTGAATATTAATAATAATAATAAACGAACGAATTTCTTTTACCTGTTCTGATCTCTTCACCTTTGAAAATGGCATGAGGTCCCTTTTATCTCGTTGAAACTTCTTTTACCTGTCTACACCAACCCAGAGGGATTGAAGATGTACTAATTAGCCCTTGAACAAAGAAATGACCCTGATATTCAATAGTGCTCGAATTTTCAAAGCGTCTTAACTACATTAACTGAGCCTAATTTTGGTGGAAACTCATTAGAATAATGAATTCTATTTCTATGGTCTTATAATCAGTTTGCCCATGAGGAGGAGGGACACATGCGACAGTCAGCACTGCCACTACAACATTTCGACCTTAAATCATTCAATATTCATTTGCATTCAAGCAGGAAGGAAACGAGTGGCTCCACAAGGAATTTTCTCTCATATTTTTCCTCCTTGCTTAGTATGCTAGAGACAGGAGCAGTAAATTACTCTCAATAGAATTACCTCGTCCGCCCTGGTTAATTCTTTTCTTTGTCAATCGAGGATTTTAATGACTTAATCCGTCTGAGTGGTATCGTAAACCTCTTGGCAATAGAGGGAGACTTAGTCGGCTATGCAAGTAATAAAATTGACTCGGCCTTTCAACTCCTTTGCATCTAATGTCTGCCCTAAACTTGATCCATTTTTTTGTTCATCAAAAACTTCGGCAGCCTTGTACAAAGTGTAGACGATTTGGCCTTGGAAAATACTGCTCGGGTGAAGTGGGTAAGATCCGTTGAATACAGTAAGTAAAAACACTGCTAGGTGTGATCTCTATGACCTCTCATTTGTAAAAAGAAAGTAAAGTGCTGTGAACGCGAAAAGTATGTGCACTCATATTGATTCTTCAATTCATTCTAATCTAGCTCACCTCTATTCCCCTTGTTCAGATTCCCTCTTCTCTTGTAACATCTTTATGGAGAGGTCGGGACTCTGAAAAAATAGTTGAAACACATTCTGACTGCACAAGATTGTCTTGTCATCTCAATGGAGCTAAAGCTCGTTGAAAGTTTGAAATTGTCCGTAGTGGGAAATAGTACTCGAACAGCTCAAGTGCCGTGTACAAGAGAGCATTTTCAAATAATAGTAAACGGTCGACGATGTCAAAGTACGAGCGTACATACGTCGGCTGTACATGTTAGCGAATGGATTATTGTGCATTGAGGATATGTAGAGAGGGAGGTGGATGGGAGGGCAGGCGGGAAAATGTGCAATAATAATTTCTACCCAGGGTCCATCAGAAGCATGAGCAAGAACCTTTAACGTGTGTCAAGAGAGAGTGGAGAAAAGGGAAAAGTTCCATCCAATGTGTCCACGAGTACTCTCTAGGGCGGTCAAACATATGATTGAAACTTGGATCCTATGAATACGCGACGTTCTTCTTTTCCCAATTGAAGAAATGAGAGTGAGTGAGAAAAAGAAGCGTAAAAAAACCCACAAGCAGGAATCTACGGGGTCACATATGTACTGCAAGGCTACTAACGCAGACAGGGTTCTTTCTTTCTCCAAAATAAGCATTTCATTCCAATAGTAAAGCATATGAATACATGTGTAGGTCTGGACATAACTTGTTCAGATGCAGGGGCCAGTGAGAGAGAGAGGGATCCGTCGCGTGAAAACATATATATGATTATCTATTGGGAATTTCAATATTCTATGGCCACTCTGACTAAAAAACTTTTGTGTTCTCGTTGAGTGCGATCAGCATCCAGGAATCCAACTTTTCGGGGCTCTCTTCGCCCTCTCGGCCCAAAATTTATGAATACATTTAGACAGAAATAGGTTCTGGACTCTTTTCAACCCTGGCTGTCCGTCTCTCTGCCTGTTTCTCTCTCTCACTCTTTCACTGCAGGCTCACTCGATCGCTTACTGCCTTCTCATGCTCTCCTCACACACTCTTCAACCGAACGACGACAGAATGAGCTCCCGGTGTGCCAGTCTGAGTAAGTTGCCTATGAAAACAGGCTCTACGCTGCTGCCAATCGTGGGCTAGAATGGAAATTTTCTCCTAGTCGTCAGAAATGAATATCTAACTTCAGTGACGACTTTTATGTTTGTTCACATACGAACACGCGGATAGCTGCGTTATGTGTTCTAACTTGCTTCCGCTTGGGCCGTACTAGCAGCTTCTTGTCTCTTTCCTTTATTTCCACTAGCAATTCAGTACATACATACACGCAGGGTCTTCCGCTCCCGCATGCCAAGGGAGACCCCTTTCACGTCCAAATCGAATAAAATAGATGCATTTACAAAAGACGGTTGGACATCCAATAAATCTGCTGGGGAATGGAATCCTATTCCACCCCGATTCCATCCATTTGCTTCTTCATTCCCACACTCGCCATCACGTAGGTCTTACGTATGTTCTCATTTGGAGCAGACTATTTAGCCACAAGAAGTGGTCACTATAGAAGAAAACTTATGTGGAACATAAAAATTTTCAGGTTACCTTGGCCCATGTTTCATTTCACAGTGAAATGGCGTGAATAATTATGCATTAAAATTTTATACTACTTGAAAATCTTTATGCATTATTATAATAAGGCTTAAATTATGGATCTTGAACAAAAATGAAACTCAAAAACGTTGTGCGCGATGATATTAAAACAACAAATCGGGAGAAAACTTGCGTGCCTGAATGCAGAAAAAGAATTGCCACGCTTTCCATTGTTTTTCATTTTCAAAGGCCGAATACTTGAACAAATAATAATGAAAATCAAATATGGAAAGAAAGAATGAGAGTTCAAGAGCGACAGTTGGTTTGGGAAAACATTCTTATTGTGTCTTTGCTCTCCCCCTTCAACGAGCTGTCATACTTGGATGTGTGATTGGGGCATTTTGTAAAACTAGCGTTAGAACCTCACCTACAGTTCATTGTCTCCGTATAATAACGTTGAATTTCTCTCCAGTCTGACATAATACAAATATCGAGGCGCTTGTGAACCTTGAGTGTTTTAAGGCAATCTGCCTAGTATTTTGCATTTTAGTACTTACGCTAGCAGACTGGAACATGTACTTCATGGTGTAAAGATGCATACTGAAATATGCTTGCAATGCTGTGAAGATGTAATGAAACACGCTTGCAAGACTTCTGAATGAGTATTCACAACTTTTAAAATATGTTTGGCGAGCTCATCAAGTTACACCTTTGTCATAAGCGAGAACTCCTCTCTAGTTGTTGCTAATAAATCAAGATAAGTTAGTACAAATTTGACTCGATAAATATAAAACATTGTCTTAGCACAGATCCACGTGGAATAATGGATGTTATCGAAGAAGGAGATAGGTAAAGAATGGCTGGACTGCTACTTCCTTCAGTGGCGAAAATGAGAAACTTGAAGCCCTATGTGTAAAACTTTGGCTTTGAATGATAGAAACAGGCTGGGAATCTATTCATTAGCAATAATATGCTATTATTCAGTTTCTTGTGCACACCTACACATATAAGAAGAGGAGGACTGTAGTCTCCTTTGCTTTTCAATTGGAAAAGTACGCATTATCTCCACGTCAGTTGGCTGGGT
The DNA here is from genome assembly GCA_034698825.1 of Deuterosminthurus bicinctus. Classification (NCBI taxonomy): domain Eukaryota; kingdom Metazoa; phylum Arthropoda; class Collembola; order Symphypleona; family Bourletiellidae; genus Deuterosminthurus; species Deuterosminthurus bicinctus. Next base: position 101,772 of record JAQIWI010000021.1, read on the forward strand.
GTTGTCGGTGAGAGAGAGTGAATTTCCGGAGCTACTCATTCCACGCGGGCTTGCAAGAATGGCAGGAGCTGTATTATAATATATATTTATATACATATAGCCCACTGCACACAACTCTTACGTGACGTTTACCTAATATACTAGTAAAACAACGAGGGTCCTTTTGCGGATGTATATATAGAGGAGGGAGAAATAATAGAAGAGGCATTAAGCATGCACAATATGGGTGAAATTCTTTATGCAACAACCCTGCCGTCTTTTCAAGTCTAATTAAAATTGACGGCTGTGAAAACGAAAAGGAAAACCTACATTATAATAAAGCTCCCTCACAGATCTGTAGGACGGTCAGGAGAATGAAAACTGGTACAATAATACTCAGCTCCAAACATTGACGCTTTCACAATCTCCCTCCTAGTCTCTCTTTCTCTCATTCTCACCAAGTCAGCCTCGGTGGAGGATTTTCGACTGAAATGAATCTCTCCCAGTCTTTCAGTATTGTTTTCTAATACAACAGGATATTATACAAGTACACATGCATATCACTTCAGAAACGGAGGGTCATGAAGGAAAATGGGTTCCGTCCTAATGGCCACAAGTATATACACTAAACTCTACTTTCTTTCGTAAGCATATGATGATCATGATGATTCATTGAAACCACAAGTGGTCACAGTTGAGTGCAAAGAGGAGGCAATAGGGTATGAACCAAGAGTTTAATGAAGTGCTCATGTCAAATCATCACTCCGAAGTGGTATTTTTAGTAGTGATCATAATTCCACAGCAGTCATACTATAAGAGACCATAGACGATAATTAGAGAATAAGTGTGTGTATGTGTATGAGTGCATCATATCAGGCTTGTGAAGCATGAAATTCATGTGATATTAGAGACACACGGGCGCACTTACCCGTCCAAACCGTGGCCTGGACATTACGTGGGTATGTACTTGACTTCAACCTGACGACCATGACGACGTGAGACATGTTTCCTCAGCTGACTACTATGGCCGTGGAGATGTGTGTGCGTGTGTGTGTGCACGGAAAGAACGAGGAGGTTAAGGAGACATAAGACTGGTATGACAAAGTAAAAGCACCTCTCTCGCATTGAAATGGGCCCATTTGAGACCGCAGCTAGGCTGCTAATCCGTTCGGATTTATTGCGTGCTGGGTCTCTCATCTTAGGAGGTTGGGGCAGCAGAGTAGTGCAATATTCCTCGCTTCTTCTTTGCTTGTCGTCTTCCACAAGCTCGATTACTTATAGTAGAGAGCTATGTATTTGTGTGTACATACACACTTAATGTGGGTCTGCCTCCTGCAGCCCTGTGGTCCAGAATACATGCTTCATCGCTAATATTCCGTGGTAAAGGAACCCCTCCTCATGTGGCGACCAAGTATTATAAGCATGATGGAAAGTGTGTGTATGTGTGTGTATTGCGCTGAGCTAAAGGAGCATTGGTGCTAAAGAAAGCTCACAAGACCAAGAAACCGTGCGTGTTTCTAAGAGTGAGAGAGAAGGAAGTCTAATTTAAGCTCATGGCATGACTCTCACGGAGATTTTATCCGATACTAAGGGATAAATATCCCAAGATGAAAGCTGTTACGTTCCAATAATCGCTCTATGCCCAGTCTGAGCTCGCCTCAGTCATGGCTACTGCATCAGCATAACAATTGCATGGAATCTAGGTGTCAGGAATGCATAGTATATCGTAGCGCTTAATGCTGAGCAAATTTTAACTTTGGCCCTGTTTCTCCCTGATGAGAGTAGCATATCGGGAGTGAAACCAAGAGCTCATTGTAGAGTAACCTGCGTGTGAAAGTGTGCGTAAGCTCAAGTACTTTGTGGTAATTGCCTCCTACCAAAACCACACACTCCTTTCTTCTAATATTCTCACCCGCTACAGACTGAGCAGAAGCACTGGCAGTGGTAATTCTATGTAGGATACTCTCATCAAAACTGATGATGAGCAAGTTAAAGCAAATTTCCTCGTTCAGAAACCCTCCCTTGAGTTTGTGTATTTAATACACAGACGTACGTAGTGAAGGTATGAAATAAAACCTTGGGCACATTTTTATTTAGACAAGGATGTTGGTTTCCGGCGGTGTAGGGCGCATCTGTTGGAATAAATGGATTTATTTAAACCCAGTTGGGGTTTATGTTGTTGAGTAATCATTGGGAAACGTGATGGTGGCTGCCCGTCCTCGTCATCATCATCCCCTATATGCAATTTATGTCTATTACCTCTCGTTCGAATTTCAAGGGAAATTTCCCGGAGTACTATGATGTGTGTGCGGTTTGCTGTGGATGTATTGGGAATTCAGGAGCATGTGAAATTTTCATGCGGAAACACTACACAACTTTCACCGCAAAAAACTTTCCTCTGACCAGAAAAATTAAATTTGCCACGCAAAATGTCCTGGCTCCAGCTCTTACAGCCTGAAACATGCAACGTAGTCTCGCACATCTCACATGAACATCATGCCCTCAGAAAGACGATTCTTAGGAAATCCCTGCCTTCAGCTTAACAATATTTGGACATCGTAATTGCGCTCTCAGTGTGGCACACTTGTAGTAAATTTTACTCTTAGAACCTCTACTCCTCCATGTCATATAGCTCTATCTAGGGTTAGAGCGCTGGGCCTTGAGGTTATTTCCCTGATTCCCTCAGATCAGAACCACGTATTCAGCTTCGAAAAAAGGATCGTAAAAAACAAGGATTGTGGCGGTTTTCGGGTAGACCAGATATACCGGTTTGGAGATATCGGAGGAAATTTGTTCTCAAATTTGAACCATCATATCAGAATAGGTAATCATATCGGAATGATTCTTTGACAGAAAGTTCCTGTAAGTCTGGTGTGAGCTCTGTTTCAAATTGAGCTGGGTGGCTGAAAACCCACAATTCTTAAAAACTCTAAACCTCGAAAACTTACTGAAACCTTTTTTTTAAAAAATTAAAAAGCAATACTTAATTGCTCGTTTTGCGCTATAGGTGAGTCCAAATTTGGTAAAAATAATGAAAATTAGCTTAGGCTGCTGATTTGAGTTCGAAATCAGAATGTGTCTACCTCCTAGCTCGTGTTCTATGAAAGAATTGTTTCAATTCGATCATCCTTATGTGAGACATGGAGGTTTTAGCACATCAGACACTACTAATATCAACGAAAATATTTTAAAAAATTAAATACAAAGAACTTGCAAAAAAACCTTGGGAATAAAAAAGCACTTACGCATACATATTGATGGGCATCGTACGTGTTTTCATACTCCCCAAAAAGCTTGGACATTTTCATGGAGATAGGAATTACCACCCACTACAATAGTACTCAAAGTTGAGTACAAGAAGAAAGAAGAGTGATTGCAGTCACATTCACCACGAAGAAAGTGAGTGAAACCATCGTCTCATCGGTCTATATAAGTCGAATTAGTCCACTGATGAGGTACTTGAGCAGAAAAATGACAATGGTTGTGCAAATGCAGCATTCAAACTGCTGGAATTTATGTACGTATGTGAATCTATCCCAGTGTTATACACACGCTACAGGACTACATAATAAGAACGCATCTCACCATATACTTCTCTCTCAAACTCAAAACGACCAGTCTGTTGCTCATATGGACCATGAGAATCTCATGGCCGACGATGACAATGACCGAAATGATGTGGAATAGACCAATAAGGCGTGTAACTTAGCAGTAAAATGAGCTGGGTTTGCTTCTAAAGCTAAAACTGGCTAGTAATGCGTCCAATGAAGACGTTATAGTCATGAACTAAGATAATTTTTTAGCAACCAACGTAAATTTACATACAACTTTTTCTTTTGCAACCAATAGTGCCCACATATTGGGGACGAATGAGGGATAGAAGGGGCTATTAGTTCTGTCAATTTTTCCCCTACACACCACGCTACTATGTGCAAGGAGCACTTGTATGAAATGGATACGGGACTACGAGAGAGTTGGATCTGGAGACTGCGGAAAAGGCGCTGTGATATATTACAAGAATGCACAAGTGAAATAATTTGGATGAAATGGAGTGGAAAATGATTGCTCGATCATATGTATGCTGCGCTATGCAAGAAGCACAGAAAACGATGCCTAGAAATGTGCTGAGTTGGAAGACAGCATAAAAAAGCAACGTCCTTTACACCGTATCAACGCACTTTGTTCACTTGTATAGTCATAGCATAATCGCGATGAAAACTAAGAACGGAATTACTCTGGTTGCATAGAATTTTTCCTACATCGAAAGTACCTATGGTAGTATGCACGCTCTTACGTGGGTGCACGCTTGTGTGGAGTATAATAATGAACACGGTCAAGGGGATGAATGCTTTCCTTTTTCTAATACCTTGAAACCAACGAACCTGTCCATCTAGTGACTCCTCGCTTACAGTAAAGAAATACGTACAATTACACACGCTTGCATCTCCCCTAGCCGGTGATCTGGTTTAATGGCTCAGGCTGAACATTTCACCCTTAATAGTCTCAATGAAGGCCGGAACGAGCTTATGGATTCCTAGCCTGCGACTGTAAGTTTCTGTTAGAGCAAAATTTATTGCCCACACTAACAACATTTTTATTTTGAAGAGGAGCAGCAGGGATTTGCTTGGATGAGACCTTGAGATTGGAGCTAAACACCGCATCAAACCCCAACTAACTTCTCATTAGTTCCCATCCATCAACCTTGAATAGACTTTTTGAGTATCTTTTAAATATATTATTCTACATTTTCCCCTGTCTGCATTATTAGTCCCATTATCATCTTCATAATGAAAGAAAATGCAGGTCATATAAAATTGAAATGTGATGCAGATCCTACGCAATTTTTTCGCTTGGAAAAATTAGTCAATGCTGCTTACTCCAACTTTCCCAATCACTTCCTTTTTTCTTTAGCTTTGGTTAGCTCTTACGTTTTGCTCCACGGAGAGGAAGAGCAACCATTGGTACCTCGACAACATGAGCAGCAGAGGTGATATTGACACAATCGGACTGTAGCGCGGAAATTGGGTAGGACCAGGACGACTTGAACAAGCATACTGTACGTGTGTGTAGATCGCACTGAGGCTTACCTTTCTAACGATTCCCGCCTGACTAGTGTGTTCTGAAAGAATTTACGATAGTTTACAGCTCTCTTAAGAACCATTATTCAGACAAAGAAAACTTTTTTCAATCTCTGCCAGACTTCTCTTTTTCTCCATTACACATGATGATACCTGTACAGGGACTTTCTCTTCTTACTTTCCCTTTTTTTCTAGCTTGTGCGTGCATTTCATACTACCTTCCATGAGGTTGCCTATCCACTGCATTCAGTCCCATCTTTGATACTGCCAAAGCCATAGTCAATAGAATTTTTATGCCAATATTAAATTCAGATTGCCTCTTTTACATCAGAGTTGTCAAACTCCTTCATTGCCGCACCAATTGCGAAAAATCGTCCCACATTATCTGTCGATTTCCTTTCGAAACGGAGTCTCATAATTTTTCTCTGTTCGCTTAGTAACTATCCCGGAAAGTTTACACATAATTTGAGAATCCCCTAGACTTCCAGTGGGTCACTGGACTCAACGAGCTTGGAGTACGAACTGCACCAGCAATACTTTTTTCAACCCCTTCCAAGCTCTCCATAGTATTAGTTCAAAATATTACCGCTGAACTCTAAAATTTCTAGCTTCGTAAATGCGAAAATGTCCACAAGCTTCTGCATGCGGTGGCTACAAAACTTAAAATGTGAAAAACTATTGAACACTTGACGAGATATTACTACAATCAAGGACCGCAACAGTGGATAGTCGCACAAGATGCCATCTAGTGAGAATTGGATTTTTCGTTCTTGATAGGATTCGTGCACACAGAAATCCAGGAAAACTTAATTCGTATCATGGAGTAAAAATTGTATCATTTCTGGTGGAATGTGTTCATATGTCTGGACGAAGTTCATTTGCTGAAACTACAATATTAATGTAGTCAACCGTCAGAAAATGGGAACGTAGGAGTATTCCGATGCGTGGCCAATACAGGGAATGCAAACAACTGGTGCCTGCAAGTCTAATCGAATTGAAACAGCCTTGTTTGTGCCATCTTTCGTGAATGTTCTAAAGAATGGCTGGAAATAGCAATATGTCTTCTATGGTACACAAACAACAAGCCTCATCTGATGGTTTATCTAGGAATACGTGGTTATGTCGGAAGTCGACAGGTAGCGTTAGAATAGCCTGAAAAATAGATCTAAGCATTGTCGCCCGAGGACAGTGCAGAATTTAATTGTAAATCTAGAGCAGTTATTCATTTACTTTCTAAATCCTATTTAGAAAAAATTGTACTCAGAAGGCAAACAAACATGGCAGAAGTGATACTTTCCTATTTACATGATATGCAAGCTGTATGAGAAAATGGACCGGCTTTCTTCAGTTGGTAGCAACGTATTTATACAATACTGTATTGATGGACAGCCCTTGGGAAATAAATGATGGATTGATGCCGATACGCCCACAACGCATAACTATATGGTTTAGTTTATATTGATTTATTCATTTATATTGTACACCAAATGTTGATCTCCAATAAGGTTACAGAAGTATATATGTATTTTATTTTTACATACAGTCTCTAATCATTCGAAATCCCTTAACCTAGAATTATTATCTACGGCTACATCATCATTGTTATTATGAACAAGTGACCACACGAAGACACCACAGCCAGTCACAATTCTTCTATTATTCTCATTAGTAGCCACCTTAAGAATTTCCATAGTATTCTTTAAGCCTAAAATGGTTAAATTTTAGGAGTCGCGTGTTAAGTATTAATTAGTTACATAGTCTAAGTGCACTGGGTATCTTTCTTCCTTGGATATTTACTTGTATACACGCATGAAATTAATGCACATCAGCAGATGCATGCCCAGGCTCTTGGAATGTGTACAACAGTTAATGAAACCTTGGCAAGTGAGCACAAGAAGTGATCCGTGGTGAATTGCTCACAGGCCCTCCTGGTTATTGAGATACTTTCCATCCTAAATAATGCTACACCCTTATCATCTCTACGTAGTTGTATCCATTACGAATGAACTACACTAAAAAACAAGTCAATGAGTAACAATAAAAGAGATGGTCACTCTGTATAGACAAAATAATCAGTAGAGAATAGCAGTACCTAAATGAACAAATAAATTATACATTCTCAAGTAATGTCATGGATTGAGATATCCAGCTCAGTAGCGGTGATTCAAGCCAATGAGATCTATATGAGTGGACACTGACAGTGACATAATTGGTTCCAGCACATAATACTTTCAATGCTCAAAACTGCGTTCGCACGTCGCATGCGTGCTAAGTAATTCGTTCGAGCAAAGTTTTTTTTTGTATGTCTGGTAGTAATAATGATAATAAGTGAGAACCATTAACACTTATTGTTGATATTTGGTTTATTATTATGCATATACAGTTTTCACATGCGTAACCTTAATACATACGTTAAATATTTGAGACTATTGTGTCCGTCTCACTTTATGTTTATCTCTTCAAATAACAACGTCCGACGTCGTATTTCGTGACAGTATATAATAATAATACCGAATATCGAGAAACTTGCGTGTGAATGTATTTTTTGTGGTGTTATTAATTACATAATCAATTTATTAGTATTATCATCGTCCGGATATGTGGATTCTCAATCCTATATTGTGTCAGAGTGTCTTTCCCTACACTGTTTTTTTTTCTGTAGAGTTGATTCATTTTCATTAAATCATTCATCTTACTATTATTACATTAACAATGTAGCAAGTACCGATTATTGTTTCAGTAGTAATTGTAAGCATAATATAGTATTATAGTATATATTATCTAGTAGTAGTATATAGTATCTATGGAATTCCAGGCTGAAGTGATATGTGTGTGTTATGTAAGTTATATTTATGCATATTTGGTATTGATATTTTAAATATGAATTACTATATTTATGGCAAGCACTTTATGCGTCGGAACAGTCGACATTGAAACAAAAATAACAAGTTAAAACACAATCATCATTATCATCATCCAATTATTATCTCTCTCACCATGTAGTGTTGACATGCAAAAGCTGAGCGACAAATATATGAACATAAAACTATTCAATCCTTCTACGCATTCGTGATCTAGAGCTTGGGGTAAAATCTTTAGGAACAGCAAACAGCTTTTAGTGAAAATAAAAAATAACAGAATGAACAAAAAAATTAGCTATACAAATTTTAACTAAAATGCTTGCTTTTTAAGATTGAATACTCCAAACAGAATTGCTTCAAGCGTCTGAAAAATTGTGGTAGGAGCACCAGAAAAAATATCTAGTTAATGTCAAGTCAGCACCAGATAAAGTTCATCGTAGTATCATTTTGCTTTGCTGAAAACACTCAGGATGTGGTGACAACAAGAGAAAGCATCACAGGTGGCAGGGGGCAGCTCACATGCAACTACAATCAGGATCCTTCCGCATGCATCATGAGACTATAATGCACACAAACCCACAAACTGACGACAGCATTACACACATAATCTTTCTTCCAGGAAAAACACCAAGTATAACAGAAGAAAATAGATGACAACATGAAGCATTCACCTTTGATTACGCAGTAATCACAGAAATAACTCACTATTGTTTTAGCACTACAGCATCCTGCACACAGCGCACATGCAATGTGCTTGCTTTTTTTGATATGTGATTGTTTATACAACTACTTATTTAGATATGCACTTCGAAGATGAGTGTAATCAGACCGTTTCAATGTCATTTCCGTAGAAGCTAAATGTTCAAAATTTAACGGCCCCTTTATGATATGTATATGGATTACAGACATAGGTTATTACAGTATGTGTACCTCTCAGTAGTTAGTTATTGGAATTTACAGTCCAGTTCCAAGTTGAATGAAAAGACTCTCAAACATATTGCCCTAATAATAATAAAATGTAAAGGAAAAACATGCTTCATTTACATGAACTCAAGAGGCCAATGGGCTTCCATATGCCTTTGACATTGCTCTTTCTCTCTAACTCCCCATAACAGTCGCTCTCTTTCTTTACTCTGAGCAATTACAGATCTCCTCTACACGTTACTCCCCTTTTTCCATGCATACTCCATGTAGACAAATGTATTATTATTATCATAATAATACAACGAACTTGAACGTGCCAACAAGAACCTCTCTTTAGTGCTGACGAATGTTACGAATTTATAAGCTCTAGTCGTTTTCATAGTAAAGTACGCATGTTTGTATACATATATTTCATCATCATAATCATATCTATGTGTTAATGTATATTTTGATGGAGCACAAAGTCTTCGAAGACTTAAGCGGTTTCCTTCCGATAAATATCATGTCCAGTTAGAAGTAATTATATATGATGATGGAACACAATGACAACTGCCGTCGAGGCAACCTGTGTGTGTGTGTGTGTGTGTTTTTGTGTTATGTCGGGCCCTAATAACTCCTTGCGAACTAAAGGGCCTTCGTGTGCCTAGTGATGTAGTGTGTATTTATCAGTTGTTTTCATGTAACGAACACTTGAAGTTTCGCTTCCCAACTATTTGATATTCCACTACCTGACAGTGTACACATATTTTTTTATTACCGATCTAGATAGTACAAGGAAGCGCAAACTTCATTGCATGCACCAAAATTTCTATATTTTTGACTCACGGATGTTTAAAAAGTACCTCATATAGATGCCATGTATAGCAGTCATAATCATCACACTCACAGGCTATAATTGTCCCCCATTCATCTTTAACGGAGATATTGAAGGCTCCGTTTGTAAGTAGTAAACACACGCATTCCCTTCAACCGCTCACATTTACCTCATACAACTACAAACCTGTGGAAAAAGACGAGTTCATCTATCACTACCATCATCATCGTATTATTATCTCTGTATGTGAAATGAAAAGGGCTCCCCCTATAGAAGCTCATCGTAATCATTACAACAGATATATTAACTATATATTCACGAAATCAAACTCGATTTACAACGAGCCTGAGTTTTACATAATAACGTTACTCGTTGGGGAAAAAAAGTCTGTTTACCGCCAGAGGTGTATGGATAATCATGGTGGGTGTAGGGGTAATGATATTATTGCTATTGGCTTATTTTTTTCATTACTGCCTGCGGTATACTTCTTTCTTTCTTGCCACGGTGAATAATGTACACACACTCGTAAATGTAAATATTCGTGTCACTTAAAGTAATCTGTATAATCTCTATTAGATTGTTACAGCATATTTCAGGGGCTGTAAGCTGGCCTCAATAAATTACTTGTAAGTATAATTAAGTTTAAGGCTACTGTTCCGTCTACACGTATTTCCTCTCAACTCTTGCTTGGTGTAGCAAATTAATGCGTACATGTATGTACATACATATGAATATATACCCCCATGAAAAAATGAACAACGCAGCTTTTTCTTCTCTAATGTTTACATAGTTCCCTAACATTGTCAAAGGAATGTTCGCCTATTACGACAGCTTCAGCAGAGACAATAATTCGAATCATTCTAACGGACCAATCGTAAGGAAGAATCTTTCTTACACAAAACATCCTGCACAAAGAGAAACTTGAAATTCAAATTAGCCCTTGAAATAATACTCCCATACAATTGCTTACAGTGCATACTACCTACATTTTCACCCTCTGTAAAATTTGTAAACAATTTTCTCCCATACCGCTGAAATCCTCGTAAGCCAATTGTGCCATGCATGTAATGACTGCTGAAGTAGGTAAAGGAGATTGTATTTAGTCCAAACAAACGAACAAAGACCTTCGCTCACGAGAAAACTCATCAGAATCTCAATGACCGAAATATAACAATGTTGACAAAGGAGGGAAATATAGCATTTATAGGGTGCATCTGGCAGTCGCTCATAATTATGCCATTCCGGTCTATCAAGTCTTACAGTCAAACGTTTTAGGACTCCCTCGAAAGCTTTTTATCAGTTTCTCAATTAATAACTAAAATAGCCTGGTTATATTATATAGTTATACAGAAGTATACTCATCTGGGTGACGAAATTCTAGGTCCTACAGTCACACATCCAACAACAATAAACATCTTTCTCTCGCTCGCTTTTTTGGAATGTTTTTGAACTCTGAACAAATAATTGGTCACTCACTACAATATGTATTGATTTTTTTTCAAGTACGCTACATTCTTTCAGATTTGATTCTTGTTGATATTACAAAAGAGCAGTTCTTGTGGTAGTATTTACGGTTTCACACTCATGACCTCTGTCCTTACTCAATAATGACAATAACAATAATAGCAATTCAAGTTACTCTCAATGAAGTAGTGCGTAGGTACTTGGATATGTCACTTTTCATCATTATAATTAGTTAGTACACAGTACATTATAACAATGATTTCGCCAACCTACAGTTAGTGCATTAGCGCTTACACATATGCACTACTTGTTTACCCTAATAATAATCATAACAATAATAATGTAATGCATGTTCTTATTCCCTACAATTTAGATTCTGTAGAGAGGCATAGACTATTGTTGGTTAATGCATGTTCGTGTATCCATTGTCGTATTTTATACCTTTCCGAAGTATTTTTGAGAAATTTCACTGCGCTTTTCCGAACTCCCGTCTGCATGTTGTATAGTAGTAGTGTATGTGTGTATTTGCCTGTGCCATTTGATTTTCGCTTGTTATTACTGTTTTTTTATATCTTGTAGCAGTGTCCCGTCCAATCACTTTGCATGGTATCACTACTATCATTTTTTTATGTACACTTGTGATGTGAAGATTATATTATCAATTACTTTGTATTAATTATTGTTATTATTCTTATTGGTAGTAATGATGTATGTACACGCGAGTGAACGGATTTCTTTATATCTATGAATATAGGAATACCATTAGTTGTTATCATGTATATATAATATATTTATATAATTATATATATATATATGTATGTACATACTATATAACCTTTAGTCTAGATATTATTATTATATAAGCGGTTATCATCATGATGATATAATTTCATTCGTGTCTATGACAATCAATATTGCTCTTATTGGTAATAACTTTTTAGCATAAACATCTGTACATATTATTATTATTATTATTACGCAGCAATTATACAGTAGTGGTTGTAGGAATAGTAGCAGCTACACAGTGTAATATAACGCCATCATGTTTGTTTCGTTTAGGAAGAAGATGACAGAGAGAAGAAATACTATCCTTTAAAAGGAAGCATGAAAAGACGTCCGCAAGGTTCTGAAGACTTAAGGTGGGTAGTTTTATCTCCTCGACAACATGTTTTCGTGGGTGTCAATGACAACGTTGATGATGGTGGTGAAGGAAATACATTTGTGAAATGGCAATGGCTGAAAGGGAAAGGAAACGGCACTGCACTGTACTTAATGTGTTCTTATACATAGCAAAAACGATTTCAAATCAAAAGTCATAATATTGTTGTCATTAGCGATGATGATCCGTGGATAAAATAAGTCCAATAAATGTATAACCATCACGATAACCATAACTATCGCCATAAAAGAGACTCCACTCAAATCATATACAAGACAATTAATATGGATAAGTCCCTTCTTCACTGTCAGCATACGAAGAATAATACAAGGTCACATACGTACGTAGTACTAGCTACAGAGATCAACTCATTGGCTGCCGTACAGTAATAATAATATACAAAAATCATAATGGAATAGCACTAATGAGTGGTCATAATAATCATCAATCATCAATGTAAGTGAGGATAATCTGAAGGGTTTTTGCTGTGAGTGAAGAAGAATGCAGGAGGAGAGGTAGCTGCGCTGAAAATCCCTTGCCCTCGTCTCTCTTTCTCTATTTGCGACTTCAGCATTGTTGATAAACTGAATAACCTCCAACTAAAAGAATTATAATAAGCAGTATCACTATGAAAAATATACCTAAAGTCAAGAGGAGTTCACTGGGGAGTTCCGATTTAGGTGCCGAGTTGCATGGTTTTGGTACTATTTGAGCTGGAAAATTGAAAGACATGTAAGACAGCTGTTAGTGAAAGTAGGAAAAAAAATCCAACAGTTGAGATTAATTTTCAGTGCGAAACTTACACGTAGCTTGCAACAGTTGTGGCAGATATTTTTTCCAGAAGGCACACTGCTTGAGTCGTGGACCGCGTCCGACGGGAGATGGGGTGGTCATATTTACTTTTAACTCCAAATACTCTCGAGCAAACACTGTGTGGACTGGCCAATACAGATTGTTCCACGTTCCATTAGGTAAAATGTTAGGATTCCTGTGAAACAGCATTTAAGGCCACATTAGTGCCCAACTTCTGTATGTTTGATGGAGAAAAATGAGTTGTACCCAGTTTTGGCAAAGTTAGCCCAGTACTGCATCATCATACGACTGAGCACCTTCTCTTCAGGAGTGTAGCCTTTGGTGGGATCCAGAGGTTCTCCAAAAACAAAGTTGATCTCATCTGCGTGCATCACTCCCGTCCATGAAGGCCAAAAATGCTGGGATGATCGGTGTGTAAAATAATAATAGAAGACAAAGTTGCCTGCCTCGGCATACCTACAGAAGGCGGATAGGAAAAATCCCATACATTTTAGTTCCAATGCTCTTCTTTGTTCACACAACTCACAAATGCAGGCTATAGTACATTCGACATAATTTTGTGAGACTAACTACACTAATAACAACGGTTTAAACTGCATTGTGACTCTAGTTTTCCCCAATTGTGCATTTATACTTTGAATTACTACCCAATAATAGTGCTCGTTAGCTCTGCATTAAAAATAACTGTGGTTCACAAGTTCAATAATATCTTTCGAACACAATACAAGACAATCTACGCGTATGTTATCCTGTCATCATCATCATCATCAATGTGTGTGGCTACATCAAGTCTCCAAACCTATGGTCTTCCGGGACGAAGCTCACAAACCTTATCACTCACCAAAATACGTTTAACATAGATAAACTATGATAAAAACATGAGTAGGACTTAAAAACTAACAAGTAATATAGGCGAAAACAAACCTCAAGGCCAGTTCATTCACATTGCATGTAAAGTGTTTATCCCCGACAATCTTGTCGAGATTATCACGATTCTTGACAGGATCATGGGGATTAAGCCAGTCGGTGTACTCAAAGATGACAGCTTGTCGAGCGATGTTGTTTAAATAAGGGTTGAGCTCCTTGACGGACTGCATGTAGTCCTTCCGGTCCACTACTACATCCTCCTCCCGTTTGAACAGCGTTGTGAGGTAGTAAATAATGAAATAGTTGCCTTCATCTGTATTCGAGCCCAGCAGTAAAGGGGTCTGCTTGAAGTGACCACTTTTTAGGGCCACGTCCGGCAACATATCAAGAAAAGTTCCATCCAAAACTGGCACAAATGGAAACTCGCATATACCCAATGTTCCCCACTCGTTAACCACCAATTCGCTTGCATTCATAGCTCTCAAACACGCTATGACCTCGTTAATTCTATATTCAAAGTGGAAAAAAGAAAAAACAGCAAATATTGCAGTCACAATTCTTCCGTAAAAATTCCCCAATCATCTAACGAAAGAGCACCAAGACTGATATACACAAAAATGTACACAAGTAATTAGCCTACGTATGCATCAAACGCACACATATGATGTATTAGGAACATTAACAGTACCACCAAGTAGTTTCTACCACGAAGCACAAGGATAGGGGTTGTAATTTTGCGAAAATACTGCACTGAAGACATCTTAAAGTCAACATCGACAATAACACAGAAATAAAAATAACTCAAAAATATCACAGCACAAGTTGCTACACACCCAGTCTGTCTTTACAGCTTATTTGCGACATTTACTACAATGTTAAGAAACGTTCAGATCTTTTTTACATTATGTCAAAAAATTGCGAAAACAATACTTCATGTAAAGAAACTCAGCATTGAGAGAATTCAAAAACCTATGTGCTCTTGATTTTTTGCTAGCTGTGCATAAATATTTGTGCACACATCAGGTGTAATCACATTACGTGCCGTTCTGAGGGATTATAAACGGAACTACGGAACTTGGAGGGTTAAATTTGTCGTAATCCAGAGACAGCTAAAGGGATCTCCAGACATTAAATGTATATATTGTCATTCCGGAAAATGAAAACGGTAGGTTTGCACATTTTTAAGTGCTGGGAACAATCCTAGAATCATCACACGTGCTCACGTAAAGAAGACAACCTACCCTCACCAGGTGAATATAATTTAAGAGCACACACAGACAGGGATAAGTAAAAAGGAAATATTGAGTAGGCAACATAGCTGTCAAAAAGACTCGCACAATTTAAAAAAAGGAACGCAACTTTGGAAGAGAAAGCTGAAGAGAAATATTAAGGAGAAAAAAAGACATATGACGAGACAGAGCAGAAGTGACGGGATAAGATTAAGCATAAGAAGAATAAAAGCAATCATTCCGACGCATGGCATGGCTGAAATCGAGTTTCAGCTTTTTCTGGCAGACAGGCCAGCGTAGAAGATGATGTTTACGCGGCCATGTTAATCGTATGACTGCAGTGCTCACTTCAAAATCGCACAACAATTGGCTGATAAATTCGAACCCAAAGAAAAAAGTTCAGTTTTAACATTTTTGAAGGGGCGTTTGTACGCCATTTTTGAAAGTTTGAACGTCTATATCTCCTAAAATACTGTTCGCAGAGACATGTGGAGCACATTTTTCGAAAGCTGGGAGCTCAGAATAGAATGTTTCTCAATAGTCTAAAGAGGACCTAAAGAGGGAATTCCAAATTTCGAAAAATCTCGGGCGCGATTTTCGAACTTTTGGGGGTTCCAGAATTTACTGAAAACGTATTTAAACACATGTTAAAACCAAAATTTGTATGCGGGTGCGAGTATCTCAGCCTCTTGTTGTGCAATTTTCATATGGGCTAGATCATAAAATTACTTGAAGATTCTAGTTTCTGAATACTCATCATTTCTACACTTCAGAACTCTAAAAGTTATCCAGGTTTAATGCCATAACTATATACACTTTCAATTTCATTGATTATCTTGATCATGAATTGATTTTGACTTGATTTGATATTGGAATTGTCATGGCGCAGGATACAAATTATGAAAGTTTAAATAAAAAAAGCGCTTTCACGCCAGCATCATGCCATGAAAAGCGCTACAATTGAAAGTTTAATTAGGGCATAAAAATGTAAACCTTTCCATGGCCCACCCGTACATGTGCATTCCAAGAGCGATTTAACGTGGAGAAATATAGGACGGAGATGAGAAAGCTCAGACAAGTATAAGCTAATTATTAATCAAGGTATACACATCAAGACGATAGCGAAGGAATAAAGCCATAGAGAGAGAAAGAGAGAGAGAGAGAGAGAGAGAGGAATTTAGCATTAGGCTGGCAACAAAGTTACCTGTTTTTGTCATGAGGACAGTTGACAGCCTCAGCTAGTCGAAGACCCCTGAGAATAGACTCTTCGCGAGAGATGAGAGCCCAGTTAGCAGTGGCACTACCTGACTGCAGAATCGCACGATGGTACAGACCGTGACTCAAGGGACTCAGCAGATGCAAAGAGACCGACACGGCTCCTGCAGATTCTCCGAACAGCGTAATATTGTCTGGGTCACCGCCAAAGCGCTCAATATTATCTTTGATGAACTGAAGTGCCATAAGTTGGTCAAAAAGTCCAGCATTTCCTGGCACGTCGGGCGTTCCAAAGTATAGGAAGCCCAGGGAGGCGACTCTGTACTGCATGGAGACCACAATTACATTCTCCGTTGCGGCAAGTGTTTTATGGTCGTACACGTCCAGCGTGGAAGTTCCCGAATAAAACCCTCCACCATAGATCCAAACCATCACAGCCGCTTTATGAGGGCGAGGGCTGCAAGAAAATTTATACATTTCACTACATTTTCTCCCCAAAAAACTTACTTCCTTGTGTATCTGTAGCCTAAGTTTCTCCATGTATGTGTTCACGTAACGCTACATTCCGCCTGACACTTACGTTGTGTATTTTTTCAGGCATATTTATGACTAAATTTTATGCTTTCGAGCTGAGACAGTTTACTCCTGGCAAGAGGATTTTTACAATGCATCCTGGTGCTATTGGTTCCTTTTAATTATTCCGAGCAAATACTCGAAGAAATGTAACCCTTCAAATATTTCTTACTCAGCAGGTATTTCGCAAAAAATTCTACTTACATTTCCGCACTCTCTACTATAGGAATTTCTTTTCAATTCGAATAAGCTCACTGTGTCATTATGTACACCTTGTGTCTAGTGCATCCAACCCTCTAGCACGCATAGGCATACAGGTTGTCTAGGTACCACTCATACCCAAGTGCTGAAAACATTGTCTTCGACAGTCCTTTTACCAGGATCAATTTTTAATGTAGCTGTACTGATTTATTAAAGTATTCTCTCATACTCATAGGCACACTTGTTCTGCTACGAGCTTCTGGAAATCTTACTACCTGGATAGGAAGGAGCTAAACAAAACCACCCAAAATCAAACAAGCTCATTTGTGCGGACTAAATTTATGCAACTGTGAGGGAAATAAAAGGGGGTAGTGTGAAAAAGGAAACAAAGAATGTGTTCGCACAGAGGATAACCTTCCTAGGTGACTACTGAAGGTTTTTGTGCGCTATTCGATAAATCTCTGCATTTCTACTCTTGGGAAAAAGCTGAATTTTCGGCAGTGAAAGTTGCCAAAAACCTGCCTTTTATATTCCCTTTGAAACCTTGCAGTAGAGGAGGAGACAGGCAACACACATTTATGTACGTAGGATCCCTACTATTATTATTAGTAAGAAAGGACAGCTGGATGGTGGAGATTGGAGGCAGTATTCGTATGTATGTCATATGATGCAAAGTTGTGTGTGGGAGAAACTATGCCTGTATCTAAAGTATAAGCACCTGGGAGTGACAACGTTAAGGTATAGGCAGTCCTCTGATAATGGTGTATTTGGATTCCACATGGCCGCTCCAGCGAAATCGGGGAACAAGGTGTCAATAATTTGTGGGCAAGAATTCGGTGGTTTCGTACAGTCCTTGACTCCACTCCAATTCCTTATTGGCTGCGGGTGGCGAAAACGGAAGTGATCTACTGGAGGTTCTGCATAAGGAATCCCATACCAGCAATGGACCGGCTCTCGATTTTCCGTTGCGGCGTTGTCGACGAATCCTCTTACCCAACCTGAAGTGAAATAGAGCCAAATTCGTATTATTACGTGTCTACACCTGAGTTTGTGGTATCCAAACAATCGCAGACATGACGAAGTCTTAGACATAAATTAAAAATGGTTTGAAATGCCTTAAACTACGAAATATCTGTCAGCAAGTTATTTCTAGATCACTCACCCTTTGTGGTCTCAACAAGAAGAGCACCATCACCGTTGACATTTCTGGAGGCATCTGACAGCCTCGCTACCACCAACTGAGACCAAGTGAGAATTAACTGGACAAGGCCGATGAAGTACCGATTTCGAAGACACATTGCTCATCTCAAGCGGCTTTCGCTGACCAGCTGAAAATAAACAGTTAAGTGAGACACTTTCATTCATATCTTTAAAATATCACAGCCCGGAAGCGTTTTGGAATTCTGCAAATCCTGAATCATGGAAAGCGCATTGTACCACCAACCTTATAAATCCTCTCTCAATTTAACATTCATTTAGATCCTGCTTCAATAACATGTCCCTACATAATATTACAGAGGTTCATTCGGCACGGTTTTTACTATACATACGACTCATGCTCAACTTGCAGCCTGAATGAAGTTCCTTACCTCCACCCGTGTAGCAGACACTTCAAACAAGTCGCTCAAAGTTGAGTTTCTTGAAACTCAATCGTCTGATTAAGTTATTGCTACCCGAACCTTACTCATAAAGGATAAGGGAATGAATTAAAGTCTCTAAACTTCGTACCTAGAAATGATCCAACTGCTCTAGCGCTTCAGCAACATTTCTACATCATCTTCAGCTGCAGAACAGGGTGAAATATTTACACATTTTGGATACATTAGGTACGAGAAAAGTTTTATTGGTTCCTGCACACCCTGTCTATTTAATATTGGACAACTTAATAGTTCAATATTCAAGTAATTGTCTTATCAGCTGATAGCGCTAAGAGCATTATCAAATTATAATAATTGTGACATTTAACTAAAAATTATAATATAAACTTTCCGAAGATTTTGGCTTTAGCTTTACCTCGCCAACATTTAAATTTTCCATTCGGCACCTGAGTTTGAGAAATCAGCGGGTAAATTGTTAGAGTGAATGCAGGAAAGAGAATGTGTGAAAAGACACATGTCTTTAAGCAAGGCGAAGATAGGGGAATTTTTGGGTTATTGGAGCATAAGCCAGAGGAAACACAGTCATACTTACTGCATAGACCTACCTATCAATGTACATGTATGCTGGAAAAACTGGGAGTGAAGTGGTTGCAAAGGTCCAGGTGAAAGTTTGGGATAGAGACAGGGAAAGACGATGGAGAAAGGGGAGCTTGACAGGGAGCTATAAAGCCGGAGGAAGATGTGGCAAAGAAAAGTAGAAAGAACGGGGAAGAGATGGGGTGTAAGAGATAGTGAAAGCGCGAGTGTAGAGAGATAGAGAGAGCAAAACGGACGGACAAGCTAGCTGCCAAGTTCTCCCGTTAGTCAGAGGAGAGAATGTGAAAAAGGATATTTGAAGGAAGAAACCGTTGTAGCAGGCGCTTGGAGCTTGGTCGGGCGGTCGGAGACAGCGACCAAGAGACCAAAAACTTGGCAAAAGTAGGTTGAGCGAGCATCGTGAAACATTGCAATCGATCAATTCCTTCCTCTGACGATTCCTTAATATATACGTACGCGTAGTAGCATCACGGTTCTAAGTAGACCTTGTAGTCAAAACGCTGGATCTGTATAATACGGCTCCACCGCCGCCGCCACTACTACCACTACTGCTTCCTCACTGGAACACCTCGGCAACTTTCAGAGCTGGCTACACTCACACGTAGTGCGGCTGTGTATATCTGTTCCTACATGTGCACTCACACATATGTTCAGGCCTCCAGATACATACAGTCATTTCTTCTCTTATACACGATAACGCACACACATTTGCACATGCATGCAGAGATACACGCACACCTATTTGCAATTGCACCATAGACGCATACAAGGAGAGACATACACGCACTCATAGACCCACGTATCTGTTCCATTACTTAAACTCATAGGAGGGAGTCTAGGAATGAGGATGTTTAAACGGAGCCAAGCCGTTGCCTGATCTTTACTCTTCCGTGTCTATCGAGACTATTTCTGATGCGTTTTTCTAGAAACTTGTGAGATCCTTTCTCCATGGCCGTGTGCTTTCCCAGTCATATTCTCCCCATTCTCTCAGCTATACGTTCTGGCTCCTACAGATAGTTGTATAATCTATAGGTTATTCATCCGCATTGTTTCCGTTACATGCCATGTGTATCTGAGAGTATACCCAATGTATGCTTTGTCTTTTGCTCCACTACTCATTACAATAATCTTCGGCATTAACGTCTCAGCTATGCAACTAATCTTACTAAAACTAATCTATAGATTTTTAGCATGTTTTATCCTCTGTTTCTTTCTCGGTAGCGTCACGTTCTTTCTGTTTCAAAACGAGAAGGGCTTAAAACTTGTGTTTTGTCGGGAGGAATAGCGTTTGCTCATAATGAACGTCATTGAGCCACCTCAGCTTATGCTTTCTCACTGTTACTTTCTTCAGGGCTTTCTTGAATCGTCAAGGTCGTTTGTATTCCTGTCACAACAGATGGAAAAAATGCGGACAAGTATCCATGCGTGTAGCTGCGATATTAAAATCATCTTTGCCATGTCGCCTTCATTTTCCAATTGTTACATAACCTTGAGAAGGGAGTAACAACAGTAGTGAGTTGAGTGAAAGAGCTTTGCCATCAGATGCTCTTTCCATCGTTTCATGTCATAAGATAAATTCATCTAAGCCCTTACATTACTTCATGTAGTATTATGTCCGCCTTCAAAAATCCATACATTTTGTACGAATAATAATAATTTACAACCTTTGTATTTGTAATAATAATATTCTATCGGCCATTAGAATCTTGCAATTGTCCTAATCTGTTTTGGTAAAAAGCTTTCATGGGTGGCTTCTTCGCTTGATTTTACTCATGGCAATATGAATGCCAGGGCAAATAGCTTATACTATTCATGTTCTCGGGTATGAAACTTAGGTGACTTGACACAAATGAATGTCTTTTTGGTGTCCTGCTGACTACTGCACGCTGACAGTGTGATCTCGAAGTTCTAAATTTAAGTGTCATAAAAAAATTCAAAATCTAAATGATTGAGTCTAGTAAAATAGAAAGCCGTCATGTTGTACTACACCCGATAATATGCCTTCTTCCTGTGTCATCCAGGCTCATTTTCACGCCTGTTTATGCACCATATGAGCCTTGTACCACAGTTGAGCCATTCTGCTCAAGTAAGAGATTAATGAAGCCACATAGTTCATTAAGACATGACTATACTTATGGTGAGATGAAAATTAATGATGATACCGCAAGATCGAGTATCATTAGACAAAGGTAATCCACCGCGTCATAATGAGTAAAAACTCTTAACTAAACTCCTATTGCCATTACGTAACTTTACATATGATAAGCTGAGCTTGCTATATCATGTTAACTTTCGATGTAACTCTCTTGAGCGTTATGAATAAATACCATAGTTGATGCGTGGTACTACCGTCTTTTCTGTCCTGAAATTCATTGTGAATAACATCTAGCGTTTCCATGGTATACGCCAGTTCTGATGCGTCTCAAATAGTGGTCCTGAACGCAGAACTTTGCTAAGTATGGTTTGATTTGATTCAATGCCAGCCAGCATCTACGCTGCATTTTCCATGATTCATCACGGCCACATCCACCAACGTGAGCGAAATTACAAAAATAACTCCTATCAATCCCGCACCAACTAATCAAAGAGAAAGGAGATGGGGTACGGATTTCGTTATCATACCTCCTGCAACACATCAAAATTTTCATCAGTCGTGATAAGACTAAAAATATTTACCACTATTTGTCCCTCTTATGATTTTCCTGTCGTCCTGAAATTAAGTTTTTCTTTCACCTTTACAGCTACTTTGCGTCCCTGAGATTTTGTGTGACAAGTATTCAATAGGTAAGCTTCAACATTGGTCAGCAAAAATGGCAAATTCAAATGGCATGGGTTTTTGTAAAGGATTGTTCATCTGTCACGTTACCATGTGGTCCTTAAGGATAGCTGGTATGAGAGCCTATATTGCTTTAAATATTTACCTACATACAAAGAGTCAGAATGAGCCCTTAGACGTGCCTCTTGTGCATTTTGATACACTCAAGAATTAAGGAACTCGACACGTTGACGTGAGATCCGTGGCAGCTTGCATGACGGTAGTCATTAGTGCCCTCCCACTGCTCACTATGCCATGTCAAGTTATATGCGTTTACGTTAAAAAGGAAGTTTCATCACAGAAGAAGATCGAGAAGGGGGCTAATCATGAATGCAACTGCAAGAATTACTTTCAGGAGTTTGCCTAACACCATGAAAATACGTTTCAAACTAAAATATATTGTGCTAATAGTGTTGAAGGTTTTATTTGTGAATGGGATGAAGATTTTGATGAATGCGAGGAAAAAGATTATACATTTTTCTAGCATTATGGTACTGAGAAGACAAAACTTCACTATGGTTTCCATAACATCATACATAGCTCGTAAACTGAAAAACTAACAAAATGTCTATTAACTTTCATCCAGCGTTGAGGGAAGCCTTAGTAGGCCGAGAATATGGGATCATGTAATGTATCTGTATCCTACAATTATAATGCTACCGACTGAAATTTGTGCAGCTACGTTTTGGTACCTAGGTTGCAGTTGTGGTTAGTAAAATTTTCTCCAAGTTCTTTAACTTGTGAACTCTTTCCCTGCCTAGAGGATTAACTTGATAAAGAGGAAAGATTTTATGACTTAACAGCAGCAGAATGAGTATAATAATAAAAAGAGGAAATGGATAGATTCCCAGGGCTACACATGAAAGATATTTACTTGTAAATTCGGAGTAATCGGAGCTGTGGAGAGCGTGCAGTTGCCAAATGAAGTTTGTTGAAGGAAATCTGACAGTGGGAACGGAAGTTGGGAAATACTTTACACACGAAAAAGTGGACTGTTTTGTTCCAGTTTCTTGATGCTTCATGCATACTGCACACATGCGATCTCGTTTGATTATATATGGCTAAAATTTTGTAGTCCTTCCCGAACTTGAACAATAAGTCGCACGGAGGATGAGAGGGCCTGAGGTTTCTCATATACGACTGCTTTCACTTTCACTCAATCCACAACGGTCGCCGTACACTGGGGTGGTAAGACCAATTTTGGTCTACTGTATTCATATCTACCATGCTTGTGCGTGATACGAATAACCATTTCACCCATATATGACCACGGCACATGCCAGTTGCTGATTCCCTCAGTTTTCCATGCAGACACCTAATGCAATTTGTGCTTGTATTGCACCTCTAGTAAACAACCGATTAAAAATTTATCTCTAAATGCCCATTTAAAATGTATACAAACATGCGCCAACATTTCGAACCTTGCTTACCACTATTACACATTTTCATACACTAGAAATCAAGGTCCTTCCGAGTTCTCGGCTACAAAATGAAACTTGTCAATGTGAAGTATGAAGCGATGTATGAAGGTTTTTCTGATGTAAAAATTTGCACAGCAGGATATAAATTGGATACAGTAGGAACTCTTATCTTCATCCGACCCTTTTCATGGTAATATTCTATTTATTATAATTGAGGATTGGTAATAAGCTCATTAAGGCTTCGTTCAGTCAAAAATTCCTGCCACCCGAACCACACAACCTACATTAGGAGATATAATTTATGACTACAACAAAAATCCGTACTTTTATTTGCGCATTACTTTACTTCATTTGTCATAGCGTGTGCGAGTGCGTGAATGAGCAAGGCAACTACTATTTACTACTACTAAGAACACGCAAAAACCTCAGTCTCTAATTCTACAATGATGAGGCTCGAAGCAATTTTGACCGTGTTTCCTGTATCGTTGGTATGCGCAACACTTATTTGCGTCCCACATTTGAGGTAACATGCATCATTGCAGTCATAAAATGGTGATAACGATAGGGAAAGTTGTGGAAAAATCCTTCCTCTTAAATTGCATGCCTCAAAGTCCCGCAGCCAGACCCACACGTGGTTGTTTTCTACTGTACAACTGAGTATTATGAGCCTTTGCGCTACGCGCCGCTGATTCTCGTCCATTCATTGTCCCTCTTAAAATAAGAGAGATAAGCTTTATGGAGCCCTAATAAATTTGATTACCCACATAACAGGATTTACTATTTAAGTCGGCGAATATAGTTAGGGGCATGAGATGTTGGATAATGTAATTTTCTAATGGCTCGTACACCCTGATTCATTCCTAATCACTAGTCAGTCACCCTTTGTTACTCGTGGCGAACATTATTGGCCATGATTTCCACCCATTTTCATCGCAAGAAAGAAATAACTTTCTCTACCTATCTTTGCTCTTTCCATCGTCAATCCCACACTTCCCTTAGAATTCGTGGCTTGCCACGGCACTTGAGAAATAAAATGCGATACAAGGTCACTAAGCGTATTACTCAATCATAGTTGCGAGCATCCTAACGCCTTCCTACAGGATCTGAAATTAAGGAATGTGTATCTCATGGATTTTACACCGGCTCCATTGGTCTTGTACATATAATCATAGAAATGTAATGGTTGAAAATGTAATCTTGTGTGCTGTAAGAATGTCTTCCCCATAGCATCGTTGTAGGCAGGTCCAGGTGAAAGGAAGAATAAGCCTTTCAGTTGTGCAAAGACATGTTAGAGAAAGTCATAGCAAGTTGGAAACAAGGAGAAAAGTACTTGGAGAATCTAGCGAAAAAATGTCTTTCTTAGAATCAGTTAGACTTCAGCAAAAGTGTCGCTGGACTCCCTTGTTATCATCAATCATTCTACACACTCACACAACCTGACCCTGAAGTCACAGCCTCAACTTGGCCTCACTCCCTACTCCGGACGTACTAGAGTGCTAAGAAAAATATTTCTTGTGTACGATAGTCAACACAGTCTGGCGATCTAATACATCAGTTTGACTCCATAAACCCCTTTGGTATGAAGCCACAATTTAGTCTTGATGAATAGAGCTCACGTGTGCATTGATGTGAGTGTTTTTTATTGGCACACACTTCAAGTTCCATGTATAGATGGAAGTAAAAGTATATAGGCTAGAGATTTCCAGGTCATCTTGGAAGGGAAAGAGTCGTAAATCGTAATTACAGACGTTGCGAGAGAAAGAGAGAGAGAGAGAAAAGCAATAAATTATTTTGTCCCTACTCAAATTGAACGCATGTTATTCACATATCCATTCATTATGGGCTTTATAATTAAGAAACAAGGAAATAATATGCCTAGCTACTACAAAAAAGCTCTACCGGTCCAAGATTAATAATTTTGGGAATGTAGCATTAGCCAACGTATCAACTACTCTCAACTCTAATTTACAGTTTGTTTAAAAGTCTCAAATGAAAGATGGCCAAAGAGTTAAGCGGAAATTTGAGGACAGGATTTGAAATATGAATATTAGGCATGGAATTTTCGACTTGTACGTCTGTTAGTCAGTGGTTTACTTATGGCCTTTCTAGTTGTACTGTATTCGTTCTAACTGAACGCGTGTCACGTTAGAGTTTCCTATGCACGTACTACATCCAAGGCACCCGAGCAGGAAGGATAGGCGAGTGAGAAAGGGAAAACATAACATTACTTATTTCATGCCATGCGGACGGGAACGCCATTGGAATTATTACCTACAACTATAGCTTGTTCAGCAAACAGGATGGAATACGAAAATTTGCCCCTTTCTCAAGCTATATTCTGGAACAGCCCACAATTCATCTGAGTGTGACGCTGCGACCAACGCCATCCCCATCACTCTATTCCAGTACCATTGAATATAGTATACTTGAGCACAATTAATATACCCCTATTGTCGTTCCATTTCCGTAGTATTCAAGTCCCTGTTTTTAAACCAGCGAGTGGTTGGTAAAGAACGATAATAATTATGGCAGTTGTGTGAAGTGGTGTAATAATGCTAATTACAAGCGGAACGATGGCGACAAGAGATAGTCATTATCTGAACAGACCAAGAAAATGCACGCCTTTCCATTCCCATTAACCATGCGAAGATAGTCCGCGAAGTCTTAAATTTGCATAAGGTTTTCCCTCATAACACCGTATACGTCCCAGTCTGGCCACTATGTCCTGATTCAGCCTACCAATACTCATTGTAATATCTTCACTCAGCCCTTTAATGCCACGTCGTCTTATCAGTGGCGAGAAAATTGTCAAACTATGTAAGGTACGTGAAGAGATTCTTGTCGTATGGTTGAAATCGGTGAAAATGATAAAGGTAAAGGAGCCGCCAGGCAGAAAGACCTAAGGAGCTGAGAAATTATATCGTCATATTTGTATTCGCTACGCAGTATTCCTAGACTTTTTCTCCATCTGACTTTTCAACTCCCCTTACTCATCGCATAGCTGGATGTGCATTTATGAGCTCGAGAATATTAATCGAATTATCTCTCTTCGTAGAAAAAGAGATTCTGGACACACTCACTGCGGTCTGAACTGTCAATTTGCTCCCTCAATTGTTGTTCCTCATATAAAGTGAGCAGCAGTGGCCTGCTAGAGCATATTATTGCGAGTTGCTCAGTCAGCAGGCGTCTTTCTCCCATGGCGGCGAAAACAACATGGGCTTGGAATTTCTCAAAATGGCACGAGCTCCCAATATATTTCCCGAGATGGAAATTCGGATTTTGTATTCACTCCTACAGTACTGGGAAGAAGACTTGAAAGCAGTGGCAGCGGAACGGAGAGGGAAAACAGGGTCATGAACTACCTCATACACTTTCTCCCTTTGCACATACTTGGCTCTATTGTTCTTGGATCGTATACATATAAATACATTAGCATAAGAGAGTAGCACTATGTGTCAAAAGCCCCGTATAAAAGGATAGACAATGATAGGCAATAAGAAAACGTAGCTCATGTCTTACACAGGATGAGGGGAAGCAATAACAGCAACACAACTTTCCTTCCACACACACACACATACACGCACGCAAGCACACAGAAATAGCTTGCGAGAGAAAACGCAGTGAGAAGTAGGGTTTAGATAGGCAGTAAATTTGATGAATTCGGCAAAGCGCTCTGCATTGTTTGTGTGTGTGAAATCCAGTAGAACAAAGCAGAGGAAACCACGAAGAATGAACCTATGTAGAAAATACCTCGTTGATTTGTAGGGCAATTGAGCCACTCCTATTGTATGTGAGAATTATATTTGAGGCAGGATTCAGCAGTTAAATTTTAAATATTCCTCCCATAACAACTCACGGTAGCAAATGGACGAAGAAGTAAGACTATTTTCCTACATCCAGATATCGCTCAGTGCGATATGTAAAGGGAAAATCCCAGAAACACTTCTTTCTTTCTACTTCCTTCCAATTTCCTCTTGTCTCTTTCGATCAATGCATCTCTTCTTATCCACCTTTCGTCACAACTTCTAAACCGTTTGAATATTTTTCCAACTCGACAATCTTGAACTTTGAAAGGTTTAATGAGAGATTAATCCTAAGTATTTTCAACAAAGCTGAGTAAAGGTGGAAGCATAAGGGATATACTGAGCCATATAGTCCTTCTTTCACTACAGATCAGGTCCGCAGATGATAATTTTGCATAATTCTTGTCCTATGAGTATGATAAGTTTATACAGAAAGGATAAAGTGAGAGAAGGGTGTAGTAAAAAAGATGGCATATATAATAATAATGTACAATGTAGACCTGTAGGGAAAAGTCATTCTGTGTGTGTGTGTGTGTGTGTGTGTGTGTGTGTGTGTGTGTGTGTGTTGAGAAAAGTTGGAGAGTTTTTCTAGCGACTCTAGCTTGTCTCGACTGTACTAGGACTAGTAGAGGAGGAGAGACAGAGAGAGAGAAAGAGCGTCTACTGCTTCTGCTTACTACAACTACTACTACTACTTGAGATACTACTACGATGGCTTTCTCTCTCTGATTCGACTACACTGGGACACAGCTGATGTGGCTTCTGCTCCTGGTACTGGTAGTAGTGATGGTCGTAGTAGTCCTAGTAGTGCATTGCATAATGAAAAGGAGACCTTATTCGTATCAAGTTTTTACTACGGACCAAGGCCCTGGCAAGCAGAGACCGCGTTTTCTTCCTCATTTCTCTCTCTCTCTCTCTACTCTCCTCTCTTGATAAAAAATGATATAACCTTCAGAGTGAAAGAGACGAAGAAAATAAGCTGTATGCTGCTACTTGTGGTGGTATGGCAGTAATAGTAGTAGTAGTAGTAGTAGTAGAGTAGTAGTAGTAGCAGTAGTAGTAGCAGTAGTAGTGGCACAACTACAAACCCAGTAGCTCCTGATTCTCCTTACTCAAGGTTCCCTGCCAGTCGGTTGGCTTCGGACTCTCTTCGGATCCTTCTGTTTCTCCCCTGGCAAAGCCGCTACTATACAACTTAACAAAATTTTAGAACTCAACTCAGGTGGGCCTAATATTTTCCCATATCATCCACGGATATGTGAGAGGCTTCCAGAAAAGGAGTTCATCAACTTTCCTCCAGCTGGACATATGGAGGATATGAAAGAAGATGGAATTATACAAGAAAACAAATACTTTAGTATCCTGCCGACTCTATGCATTTGTTCATTCGACCTATATCGAATTAAATTTGAGCTAAATTTGTACAAAATTAAAATGCAGTTGGGTTACTCGTTCCTGTACGCCTCCATCCCACCACCACTTCTTGAGAACGTACGTGATTACTATTTGGACATTAATCATAATTTCGGCAATCAATACTAAAATTTAATGTACGTATTCCACTTAGTCCCTTTGTATGAGTAGCAGCTCACTCTTAAGAATCTTTGGTACACATTTGACCTTACGTCCGTAGGGCTGTGATTATGGATAGAGTTATACCGATGGCCTCCTAATATGGCTAGTTGTTGAAAAAGAAAAATGACGACCTTATCTTCATTGGCTAACAGCAAGCAAGCACGTTGTACGGCGTACACATTACAGAAAATATCGAAGGGAAGCCCGCGGTTGTCATCCGCCTGTGTATGCACAGTGCTCCCACCTCCTTCACTCTCCCTTTCTATTTTACTTGCACATCATGATGACAAGGACCATAACGTTGCTTTTGTGCTCCTACTTTTGTTCTGTGTATCTGAGGACGTTAATTACTTGTGCGGCCTTGCTGAAACCTCAAAGGTGGATAGAGAAATTGTGGAGGTGATTAGCTTGAAGAGGAAGGAACATAATATTTTGAAATGTAGCTCCATTGGGCATATGATGTTGAATGTAGAGCATGTAACAGGCAGACCCAACCGATCCGCTTCTTTACTTGCTTCGCCACTAGTAAGATCAATAAGATCGGCTGGTGCTGCTACAACTACTCCGGCTCTCCTACCACTACTCCTACTTGCTTACTTGCTCCGTCCTAATTGATGATGATGCAGATACCTATATGCATTTAGGTACTCACAGAGTGCTGTTAGGTAGAAAAACAAGGAGACGGAGAGAGAAAGAGTTGTTGTGGTGAGTACCTCTCCGTATTTCTCCATACAAGCTTTCCATTGGAACAAAACATAGTGTGGAGCGAGAAAGGTGCTTTAGCTTGATTTTGGAGTCAAGGGCAGGGTATAAATCACCTTTTTTTGGCTACGTATGTTCACGTTCATTTGTGGAAACCCCTGAGTATAATACCTACGACTGGCTTTGTGCTGGATTCTTAAAATATTCCTATTTCACTTAAACTATACTCTTACAAAAAATAATATTGAACAATTAGTGAATACTACGAAAACAGAAGAGACTGAGTAATTTACTATAAGCATGACTTGAGTTAAATACTCAATCGACTACGGATAAGATCGTGTTTGCATTTTAATAAACACAAGACAACATACTAAATTTGACGGAATAAATATGTGAAATAAATAAATACTGTTCCAAATAAAAATTAATAGAGAGAAATCACAAGGATCAAGAATACATATTTATGAAATAATGGCAAGCTGAACTGAGTATAATAAATACTCAAAGGGATACGCTTTATCTTTCCAACAGGATCAAGTCTGTCTGACTGCACTTGTTGGAAAAAGTTGAGTATACTGCTGCTTAGAAAGAGGGATTAAATCGTAGTAGTCTTTCCTCCTGCTCCCATTCCCTATACCGATAGCAGTAGCAGAGTGCAGAGTTAAAAAATATATTCAGTGCACATTAAGCACTGTGGCGTCCTTTCAGTGAGCAAATTAGCCCAATGGCTCCTATGATTCTAGTTCCAATTTCATTTTCGTCTTCCTCTACTTTATCTTTTCTGTCTTGATGGCTAGCTAAACGTCATCACTCCAAATGAGTTTGCTCTCTTTATCACCATCCTTGTGGCCTCTCTACCTATTTTGCTCTTCGGCCCCTCCCTCAAGTTTCGTCAGAAGCAGACTAAAAAGCCAAACTTTTACATGAACGTCAGGCTAATTTATAAACGGCCAATTTTTTTTTGCATCGAAGTATAAATTGAACTGTACTTCCTCTAGTTTTTTTGAAGACTTAAGTGGAACAAAACAAACGTACAGGGGGCCTAGAGCGACCAGAATAAATCCAAGCGGAAGCAGTGTGAGAGAGAGTGAAAAAGGAAATTGATTAGTTTTTACATGTTGTGTGCAGTCAAGGCACCAATATGTCGCAAAGGAGTGGAAGACGAGAAAAACGAGCGCGGGCTACACAGCTAATAACTTGAACAACTTTTATCAAAAGTTCACTTGACTACAGCCGTGGTTTTTGATTGATCTCTCGTTCTCCATTAGGACAGGTAGTAAAGGCTCTGGTTGTTCTCAACGACTGTTTGCCCAAGTAATATGCCATGAGCAAGTGTAGCTAAGTATACAGGAGAAGGCTGAATTTTTCCCCTTCAGCTCTTTACTTTCTTCAGCCATTATTACATACCTATGGACAATTTTATATCGTCCAAGCTTCTTTACTATGCGCATAGGTATTGGAAACTTATACGAGAATGTGAGGCACCTCTACCCGCGTATGTCCTGGTTTCAGCAAACTGAGAGAAAATGATTCGTTTGTCTTTATATTAGCCGTTTTAAGAGCTTTTATTGCATTACTACCCGTCGCTACGTCCGAAGGTGCACACATCGTGGATAGGTGAAATTATCATGGCAAAATTCCTTCTCCTCCATATGATGCTGCTA
Organism: Deuterosminthurus bicinctus; assembly: GCA_034698825.1. Taxonomy (NCBI): domain Eukaryota; kingdom Metazoa; phylum Arthropoda; class Collembola; order Symphypleona; family Bourletiellidae; genus Deuterosminthurus; species Deuterosminthurus bicinctus. Next base: position 133,127 of record JAQIWI010000021.1, read on the forward strand.
TTTAACATCAACTGTTTTTAAGCACTAAACTTTTTTTTCTCTTTCACCACATCACCACTATAATTTTTAGACCCATTTCTTGCCGAATCCTATAGATGTAAATCAAACTCTGCCATTTGCTCATATCTCCTCCTTCCGTTCCAATGTATTTCCTGGCTTTGATGCGATGAAAAAATCGGAAGACTTGAGGGTAACTAGTACTAAACGGTGTGTACTAAACCTAGTTCCAAATCTGCCCAGTACCAGCCCTGTGTTCATAGACGGTACAAGCGTGGTACTATATGCATGCACTTGTTCGCATGCTCTAACTCCATTAATTACCCAAGGGTTCCTACATATTCCAGCTTCTTCTCTCTCTCTCTCACTTGGCTTCAACCGGTGAAGTTTGATCAGATTAAAGAATGGAAGCTTAAGTAAGTTTACTACAGTTATTATGCACAGAGCAACACCCCTAGTGGTTTACCATGGGAAAGCTTTAAAGATTACTGTGCATTGACATGGAAAATAGGTAGCTCTTTTACGCATCTATACAAATTGCGGACGCACAGTACGACGTTCGCTGGTGTTTACAGTGGAATTCTTTAGATTTGTTGTATTCTCATTCTGTTCTTCTGTCTCCAACTGTATGCGTTTGAAAGCTTATAAAAACACAAGGATGAAAGTTGGATGACAACCCCAATCTATTGGTACACATATGAAGTATTCTGAGAGTCCAATGATTGTATGCACAAGGAAATTTGAAAGGTTAGTTCTCTCTCACTGCGGTAGCATTCATGGAGTAACATTAGGAGCCAAAAAATGAGGACTGTGGACGGGCAGGCGTTCATATTTGCCAAGAAAAGGGGCTCTAAGGGGGATCATTAGGACATACACACACACACGTGCATGAATGCACACACGTCTTTCTCCATGAAGAGAGTTGGGGGACAAAAATCACATCAACTTGGCAAAAATATTATGCTGACTGGGCCGGTGGGGGATTGACGGAGAGCGAAGCTTGCGTTTGTGCTGTATCCAACATTACTAACATCACCTGGCTCCTCATTAATGATCAAGGACAGCGGAGAGAAAGAGAGTGTGAGAGGAAGCGGAAGCGAGAGAGAGAGAGAAGAGAGATGTGCTCTGCGTATAGAAACTATGGCCGCTCCCATGGTGCCCTTCTTCTCGTGGCTGGAGGAGAGAGAAAGAGAGCCTGGTATATTCCAACTTTGGGATATATCATTGAAAATGACATCTCGACAATCGGATTAAAAGTGCAGCTTGGTTTCGGACGAGTGTATAACCAGGAGGAAGAGTAAACAATGACGGAGCTTTACATGAAACGTAATTATAAACAACTTAGCCCAGTTCTAACTACCAGTCTTACCTGGCTCTATGTGTGTGCGTACGCAAGCATATACACGGGACGTTTTTGTCCTATTGTCGTCCACTGATACACACCCATTACCCAAAAAAAATCCCAACATGCTTCCATATTCGTGTGTCCTAGTTTATTTGGCTCATATGAGAGGCGGACTTTCAGGGGAAGGAGGACACTACTGTAGTTGGGAAAATTCAGATCGGCTCCCGTTTTAGTAGTTTTTTCTTTATAGCTCCCTTCTTATATGGTTGAATACACTTCGTACACTTACACACACACACACACATACACACACACATGCACACGCCGAAGATATTGTTAGCCACGAAGCTTGTGCAGGCGTTCCTTCTAAACAACGGCATGCACACGTAAACATACATACACTCACAGAGGCATCACAGAGGCATTCACATATCCTCTGCTTATGTGTTCACAATAGTGAAGAGCCACAATACAATTCTGCTCTATTATCAAGGTAAAAGCTTTTTCCTCTTTGCTTATCTTGAGCCATTTGATTCAAGAGCGGTGTGACGACGACGCCTATTTTTCCTCCCGTTCCACAGTAATAGCCCAGTACAGCTGGTCATTTGTACATACATTTTTAAGGGAGCATAAAGGAGCCTCTCCTTATTGACTACACATGCGGGCCCGCTTTCACATCCAACAGTGTCACATGGAAAATTAATTATTAAACTTTACAGAGGAAACCGCCCGCTCTTGCTACTTTCCACAGAGAGAGAGAGAGAGAGAGAGAGAGAGAGAGAGAGAGAGAGAGAAATAGTCTGTACAGCTTCTCCCTCTGCCTCCTCTCTAACTCTCTCACACCGAGCTCCAGCTCTAATGAGCGCGCACAAAGATTCCATGAACTCTTTGTACAAGAAAGGAAAAGAGGAGGAGAAGGGTGGGCACCTCTTCTCAAGTTTCTCACTTCAGCACCTGGCAGAGGCATGTTGGTAAAAGTCTTAGTGGTCTGGGCGCTTTTATGGACGTAGTATAGAGACCTGGTAAAAAAAAACTGTGTGTACGCACGCGACAATGGTTTTCAATCCATTTAAACTAGCTCGCCCCTTCTATCTCTTACAACTCATACGTGTACTAATGTCCATATCCAGAAGCCAAGGAGTGTCTATTCAAAGTACTCTCAAGGGGACCTCATTTCAGTTGATTCGTAATAGAACTTGTGCATGTTTTCACCAATTTATTCTGTAATGATTTTCGCAGGGCCAAAATATGGGAACGATGATGGTACAAGGAGGGTAGAGAGATGAGGAGAAAACGGCCACCTCGAGTATCCAGCTCATAAGTCTAAAGAGGGCTCTTGCTCCCTTTGTGCTTAACCACGTGAAGTATTATATTTTTTGAGAAATACTTTACAACAGAAGGGGCCACTTCGGTATTTTCCTTTAATTGTACTCTAATTGCTTACCTCACAAGCATAAGCAGTACAAGACACACTTCCATGCACTGACTTATGCTTTGTGAAGAATGCTTACGGTGTTCTTTAGTGAGGAGGGTAGGCATATATTTACACAGAAGGTGGCATTGTTACTTATGCCACACCTAAATAACCAATCGTGCATGAACATTGATAATAAGCTGGTGGGTAGTAAAAACAGAGGTTAATTTTTTACATCCAACCTTCATTGCGCATAATCATCTTTACTTACAAGTTGGTTCGTCTCTAAACTGAGCTTACAAGGGAAGGCTTTCTCTATTCCTGTCAAAATCACTACTAATTATCTCAAAAAATCCATGCTCACGCAATCCATTACATGAATGATGGATGGCTTATCACTACATACACATGAATGATTTAAACCTGGTGCATTATGAGTATTATTTGATTATGCAAAAGTCAAGTGCTACAGCGTGTCATCATCATTAACCTGCTTACATCCCCCCGTTACAGTAATTTACAGTGGACTAAATATTTTTTCATCTTTTTCTAGCCGCTCAATAATCTGAATCTCTACAAAATAAAAGCGTCTCTTTAGTAACGCTCATGTCAGGGGCTGCTCAGAATAACAATGAGTAAGGTCAATAACATTGCGTACTCGCAAAGACCTGGCATCCCTGTCATGTCATTCAGGAGACATTCAGGACCTTTACCTATCAATTGTTTCAGTGACAAAGATCACAATTTGACATTTATATGCAAATATCAGTGATGAATGTAAGCAGCTCGGGGAACGGTGTGTTGCAGTGCTAGTTGACTCTAGTGTGCAGGTACATACTAGGATACGCCGTTCATTTTTACATCTCCAGAGCATCAATCCATGACAATAATTCAAGGCTATGTTATGAGACTAGGTTTGATAGATGGTTTTGTAGTTGATCCCGAAGAGATCAAACTAAAAGAAGAAAACTCTTTGAATTTTCCGCACAGACATTCCAACAAAGCTCCTCTCCTCCATCTTCTTGTTCCCCTTAATCACATAATGCTTCTATTGGGGGAGGATTGCTGCGGCTAAAGACAATTACTTCCAATACATCCCTTTTTTTGTTCCCTTTTCATAAACCCTACTTTCCAGGTATCAATAGCAATTAATACATACTTGCATCTACATAATGTTTCTAGCCCAATGCATTGTAAATATGCGCAAGTAAAGTCAATGCGAATTGGCTACACTTTCTTCAAATGCACTGAGCACGGAAAAAGCTGACCTCGTGTTTGAATATGGATAATTGTATTGTTGCTAGAATTACCGTTAGACAGGACAGGTCGAAATGGCCAAGGATTCTCACTCATTAAAATTGCTTCATTTTTCTCAAGGACATTCAAGCATAATCATGCATACGGGATAGTTTAAGAAGTCATGCTGAGGATGATAGGGAGGTGAAAGAGGTAGAACGATAGAGAGAAACCATATCGGAAACTCTTTCTCTATCATCGACATTTGTGTTTGAGGCAGCAGGTCGAGTCGTTGCCCACCACAATGTAGCGACAAAGCATTCTCTTTCCTTTCTCGCCGAGCGCCAAGTTGGTCGCTATACACAGGATGAAAATATTAGGAACAATACTGTGTGTACTCGTACATATGCATGTATATGTACACTTTAAGTCGATAACGCTGGAGCAGGGAAGGGAAGGAAGCCCGTCTGCTCAGCAACAATATACACACAGGCTCCCTTTTTTCCTGCATAGCTTTGGCAGAAAGGGAAAGCAGATCTGATAACCTCGTCGGAGATGTCATTTAGCTGGTCTCGTTGCACCATCTAAAGAGCCCCTATCTTTATCCTTCTCATACAGGACGACTCACAGTCTAACTTTCAGCATCATCACACACGCACACAAACCGTTCATTTAGCTTGGAAGCAATAGGATTGTTATGATTATTATTCCTAATGCTCCTTTTCCACGGTGCCATATAAAAAGTAATAATACTGACGGTGAAAAAACGAGAGGAAAAACTAGAACTATTCCAGCCAGATGCATTGCCATGTGTATGAGTGCGTATATGGCCATGCATACATGTTGAGATAGATAACTGTAGGTTCCACTTCTTTGCCACGCTCTCACTCATTCGCTCACTCACTCAGTCTGATCGATCTTCGTCTCCCTTCTTTTTCTCTTATTTTTTCTTTCCCTATCTCTCGCTGGCACACACACTCCTTTCCCTGCTTTCTCTTTCTTTATGTATGGGATCTCCGACGTATATACGCTTCACATACATGCTTACTCTCATGACATGGTTCTGGATCTGTTGTGTCTCACACACACGCACACACATACACATCCAATGTCTCAAGCGCCAACTTTCTCTTTTCTCTCTGTCTCTCACTCTCACCCTTAAGCACACATACAGACGCAAACACACACACCTCCTTCCCTCACACCTTCCTGTCCACTATATTCTTAGTCCTTTTTCCTTCCACGTTTTCCCCTTCTATTGTTATTTCCCATATTTATCCATCCCCGTCAACCACTAACTTGAGCAACATCTTTTCGTCTGCACTTACTTTTATCATTCATTTTAAAAGGACAAAAAATAACTGAGAATTTCTAGAGCTACAATCATCCATTTCTTGCTGCTGAAGAGAGGTGAAATATATTGAATGGAATTATGAAACAGTAATTGTTCCAAGATTCTGGTGCCAAAACTTGTATGCTTTTCATAGCAGCTATGAAGCTGCTACGGTATATTACTACTGTATGTACTGTCCTCTAAAACAATGCAATGCTTGGAAGAGAGAGAGAGGGACGAGGAGAAAAGAATGCAGGCGATCTAGCAGAGTAATCACGGTTATGAGATAGGAACGCCTACTAATTGCTCAGAATATAAGGAAGGCAAGTTTTGTGTAGAAAAGTAAGTGCGCATTATCAGGAGAAATTGATGTGGAGTCGGGGAAAGTGTGGCAGCGGATGATTGGAAGCTTTTAGTATATGTGACGCAGAATTGTGTTCAAAAGAAGCTAACAAAGCAGTTGAGCTAGCGGCTTGTAAGAGAAAATAAAAGGAATCTACTGTTTGTCTTGCCACATTTTTAATCCAACCGTATTTACGAATGACCCTGCTTGTTTTATGCTTCCTCTTCCCTTGTTCCTTTTTTTATCGGGAAGAGGCACCGGAATCCACTGCACATTCGCTTTTACCAAACTCCAACATCCACTGATTCCATCCTCCAATTATCACACGAGTAGTTGGGGATAATTGGTATGTTGCGAAGCTAGAAACACGCGCATTGCAGTGGGCAATGCCTACTACTAGCATTTTATAGAAGTCTAGACGTAGATATTCCAAGCTAATCTCTCTTACTTGTCATTACCCTACGCGCCGATTTCATTTTCGATTAGTTATTCACGTTGCAGAAACTAAAATTTCCGCAATGCTCATGTTTCAGTGCTATTTTCAGTATTCACTTGCGCCTAAATATAAGCTCCCGCAAAAAAGAACATGGGTGTTGTTTCTACCTTTAACAATACGCTTTGGTTGTTCGTTTTTAGTAATAACTCAAATCCGTAAACTAATGTCACCGACGTGATTACAGGAAAATTAGTGGTATTTCTTAGGATATATAGCGAGAGCCTGCTGTCATTGTAAAGTAAAGATTGTTGAGAACTACTTTTCTTTCTTAGAGAGGTCAAAAGATGAGCATCTTCTCTTTAGCGTATGGTTTGACCATGTATTGCGAGACTATTGCCTCATTTTACTCCGCATACTGCCTTTAATCTGCAAAAGTCAATTAAATGATGCGTAAAGAACGAATGTGGCAAGTCTGGAAGAGCTCAGTAAGCTTGGAATCTAACCAATTAATTTCAATTTAAACTTTGGAAAAATTCGTGCAGGGGCTTATTAGATACTAAGGAGCATGTAGAAATACCTTTGTTTAAACTACACGTAAATGCTTGGACTATTTCCTTGAATACTAACTGGCTGGAATTAAGATATTGCTCCAAGACCTAACGTGATGTGTGTAAGCAAAGTATCATTACGAGCTCTGGATTCTGCTGGAAAATATATCGGTGTAGGTACAGCATCAAGTATTGAAATCAGCAAATCTATACTTCTATGCACACAATCACGTTTCACTGCAATGGTTCTTGGAAAAAATCCATTGCTTTTCAGAATAGTGCTTGCCAGACAACGCTCTCGTACTTTAACAACATTCTATGCCTTTATTGTAATGTGTGCTCCCAGAGAAATACGGCAAGGTCATATGATATGCGCATTGGCTTTATTTTTTGATGTGTGTTATGTGGTCTGCCTGTGTACTAAATAATTTTTTCTACTGGAGGAAAAGGAACGTGCCAGGAGCAGATGCCTTTAGATTACGATCGTCCTCATAAGAATCTGAGACTTTCAACCATTCTGCTGCACCTTGTTTAAACCGAACACACACAGCTGTATGATGAAGCAAAAGTAGATGGGGTCTTTGGCACAGCTAGCAACACTCGCGCAGACAAGCACATACGGAATCGATCGTATTAAAAGCTCAACTGTGTAAATCGCTAACACTGTCGCCAGTAGTTTTACATGGTCAGACTCATGTCTACCTCGCACATCAACAAACTTTGCAACGGTACACACAAACACACGTACAGGCGATAGATAAGAGATGGGGAAGCGGAGATGAAAGGGAAAGAGAGTGAGAGAGAAAAGAGTGAAAGGGAGGTAGTGTACTGCTACTCATTGGCCTATCCGATCAACCACATGATAGGTTTCTCCCAACACTAATCCTTTCTACATGAAAAGAAGTTTCTCGACCATAAGACAGTAAGTTTTTTTATGTAATTCTCCGTTTAATTCGCCTACGTTCACCTTTCAAATTAAAACGTGACCCCTCAGCAAGTACAATGCTTGCCTCCAAGCTCAAATAATCACAAATTTTTCCTTTCCTCTCATATAGCTGTTTGAAGTTTGACCTATCTTGCGATTACCTACCTCCATCAGTCTGCAAGGTTGCAAATGAGATGTCGCAAAACATTACCCTACCTGTCGTCTTTGAAGAGGACGGGTGGGTTCAAGTCAAAAGCTCCACTCGGAAACATTCAAATTGAATCAAGCAAGTCAGCCCTTCAGCGGTAATGTGCGTCGAACAATATTCTTTTTTTTTTTGCATCGAGACTCCGTATGTATTGCATTTGTACAGAAAAGGACTAATCCGAATCACACCAAACATTTACAGGGAATAGGACGCTTGGATAATATTTTTTGGTACTTTTTTGTGCAAATATTCTGTCTTAGAGGTAACTCTATTTAAAAGCCTGCAAGTTCACTGTGTAGAGTGTTAGCAGAAGGCCGGATATTGTGCTTCGACGGCCTCTGTGGGTGAAAAGGACAAAAAAGTGCCAAGAAAGTTCCTGGATGGGTATTTGTATTCATTTACGTGTGTGTATGATGTTCATATGGAGAACACTACTGTGGGATGACTAGTATAGAGACGTGTGTATGCGTGTGCATACTAAAATCTGGAAAAAGGAAAAGGTACACATGACTGCCACTACTTCTCTACTCCATCATCTCTCCTCTCACATCATATGAATACACATATTCCGGGCATATAATGTAAGCTGAATTCAAATGAATAACTAATTCAAGCGTATATTTAAGGCATCGCCCATTTCTTTTACCCTCTAACCATTTTCTTCATTCTTACTTAATTCTTTGGTTGCACATCAACGTCCTTTCTTTCCTCCTACCTCTATCACATGCTAATATTTCTGCTCAAGAATCGACAGTTTTAGTTATAGACTTTTTTTTCTATCAGAAAGACTCGAATAATGAGTACAAACCTGAGGATTTTGCAGAATAGCCTTAGATTTACCGGCTGTGATTTGGTGCATGTAATGGAAATGAATAGAGAAAACTTCACTTACGCTTCACTGGTTACGAGATACAGACATTGGGAGACCCACCAAGATTTGATTCGTGGTCCAGCTCAGTTGTAATGATAAGCACAATAATCGCACAGACATTATCAATGTACCTAATGAGGTTAAGGTGGGAGTAAAAATCAAATATATATGTTAATTCATCGATATATGCATTAACATATATTCACTGACGAAGTTGAGAAAACCCGGGGAGCGATTATTATAGGTGGTAAGAAGACTGCGTGATGATGATGAGGATAATGACGATCTAGTAGAAAAATTTGCGTTTGCGTCAACAAATATAACTCGGTGACGGCGACTGTTGGATGATGTGCGAGAAGCAAATCCGATTGATCGCTCAAAAGTTTTTTAAAATCATAAAAATAACTTCCCCAACGTTCGTCCTTTTCCTCGTCTTCCTCCCTTTCTTCATACACACGTATGCATACGCATTTCCTCTTCCTCCGTTGTTGAAGCAGTGAAAGCCTTCTCAGTAATCACCGCTCTATTTCTTTCTCTCTTTCACTTTACCTTCTGGGTTAGTTCTGTTGTCGTTTTTTCAGCGGCATCAGCTGTAGTCTCGTAGATTAGTGTGCGCCGTTTTCGTCGTCGTCGTTATAATTTGAGAGCATTCGAGTAAGATTAAGTTGTACAATGTTGTTATCTATTTTTTATATGTTCAATATACCGCTATATATATATAATTATATATATATATATATATGTTTCTTCTATTTTGATATGTATACAGTATAGACTTGTTAGATTTTAGGCATGATTTGATATGTATAAGTTGAAGTAGTTAAGTATCAAGTTAAGATTCCGTGGTTGCTAGCAGGAGGTTCTTGTTAAAACTCTCCTCTTCCTCTGTAATAATTCTAACGGAGCATTTTTGATATATTTTGCTTGTATAGAATTAGTAACACTTTTGAATTCCGGATATGAATCTTAGTAGGAGTAGTAGCAGCAGCAGCAGCAATGAAAGCACAGAAATAGCGATGTTCGTATTCAAAGCTTCTAAGATGTTTGTCAAGTGTCGATGATGATGTTAGCTGACGATGATATTCTCTTCTCACAGTTTTAACTTACACGAAAACTAAATTCCAAGCACGATGGTAGTATTTAGGATTATTATCTCTCTCCTCAAATTCTCTGTCGATGTTGAAACACGTTAGCAGAAAGCTGTTGAAGGATAAGGAGGGTATTAGAACACTGGTTTTGATGTGAAAAACAGATCTGCTGTTGTTGTTGTATATTGTTGTAAGGTTTCCGTGCAATCATTGGCTGTGTGGCTAATTCCTTGTTGACTTGCTTTTGCTTCCTTGCTGTCTACTGCTCGACTAGGGGAATAAAGGACGAGAGTCTTACACTATAAGTGCACACATACACACACACAGCATGCACACACAGCACTCACAGGCCTAGATGGTGTGTAGTCGAAGAAGAGGTTAGTAGTAGTGGCAGTTGTGTTGTGGTAGAAGGAAGGACGACGGGGCTGGGTCTACGTTCCGGAGTTTAACGTAACGCGATGTCTACAACGAGTACAGCCGCAGTGCGCTGAAACCAGCAGAGCAGCTAGCATATATGGTCTAGTTTGGCATGGATGGACGAGCGAGACAGGGACAGAACAGAGAGAGAGAGAGAGAAAGAATAGCAAGGGAAAATTCGGACTTTTCGTCTCCCCGCCGTTGCCTTTCCGTTCCTCTTTCTCCAATCCTCTCGTCTCTCTGATATTTCTGCAGCAGTATGGCAGTAATGATAAGTAGTAAAGCTTCTATAGGCTATATAACACGAACCCAACGTATGTATACAGAAAACCTGTATACACGCACGACTGCAATACTACAGCGTATCCCCGCTCCACATGCACATAATAATACCCATTCACATAGCCAAGGAGTTCCTACCTCTCATGCTTGCTGGCAAGCAAGCTAGGAGTCCTCCAAAGGTTTTCTCTCTTTTCTCCATTTACTTCCCTCATAGCGGAACCAGCGTTCCCACTGTACTACAGACACTGAGAGCTGAGCTGGTAGAAAGAAAAGAATTTTGCATTCCTATATACTTACGTACAGTGAGCGCGCACATACACACGCTACTCCCTATCCATCCATAGATTCTCATAGATTAGCGTTGTAAAAGGCTGCGTGAGCCCTTCATTTAGGAATCAGAACTTGCCTACTACTGCTCACATATTATGTAAGTATATATACGGACGATGGAAGCAGGGCAGGACAAGCTATTTCAAAGCTTTTTCATTCCTACTATTACTCCTTCTACATATGCACCAGAGTAACGGTACCATGAGCGTGGACGTAGTACTTACACGTACAAGTAGCAGAATCAGGCCATGATTAGTACAAGTCATAGTGATTTGGTTGTCATGTCTATCTTCTGTGCTGTAGTAATAGTAAAAGCCCGCGTCAAATGCTGCGGGTCTAGCCAAAACAAAAGACCCTTGGTGATATGGGGGATCGACAAGACAACCCGCCCCAACGACCGCTCCCTCTTTTGAGCATTTTGTTCGTCGGTCGCGGTCTAGCAAACGGGGACGGGTTTTCTTGCTGATCTCCCATATCACCAAGGGTCTTCGGTTTTGGGTAGACCCGCGACCTTTGACGGTTTTTTTTCGCACGACCACGAAGCGGTCGTGGCGCGTGGGAGCCCGGAATTCGTGGGTAAACTTTAAAATTGAGTAAAGGTGACCGTTACAAACAACAACCATTAACGATGGATAGTACGTCTTGTTACAAGTACCGCAAATGCTCCACGTATCGGCTGTAACAAACAAAGATTGGGGGTGCGAACGCTACGCGGTCGTGGCGCACGGGGGCCGTCATTGTCACTTTCCACTATTAAATTGAAAAAACGCTGCCGTTGCAGGAGATCACCATTAATCGAAGTACAACTTGTTACACATATTGTATATGCTCCGGATACCAGTTGTTGCATGCACCGATGGGGGAAAACCAGTTTATACTTCGTAGGAGCATATTATTTCCGTTTGTGAGTCCAAGGACCCGCAGCATTTGACACGGGCTTTAAATGTATTTTCGCACGACCGCCTCACGGTCGTATCGCGCGCACGCCTCCACTGTGCCGTCATAACACAAAGATACAAAATCATATTCTGTCGACGATTATAAAATATTTTAATTACAATTAAAACATCTCTGCAATCTATCGTTGCAGTGAGAAAGTCGCGGACTTGGGCTTGTCAGTCATCCCCGTATGCTTCACAATGCAGGTGACTGACAATTGTCCACAAAATTTATGAGCAAAAACCATCTGGACGA